>BHFT01021031.1:47092-60201 GCA_004320025.1 Laticauda laticaudata
TCCCCCCCCCCCCCGATTTTCCTCCCCCAAAACTAAGCCCTACCACATAGTTTCATAGCGAAGCACGGATATCCAGCTAGTATATAAATATAAAGGAATATAAATGACTGCAAGGAATATGAATCCTTCCATCATTCACCATTCAGTCAGAACTGAGGAAGCTTCTTGGATGAGAAGCGAAACGTCTTCAAGAGCAAACCCAATTTTATTTTTATTTTGGGCTTGAGCTTCTGTGAATAGTTTTTCTCTTGTAGTAGCATGCAAATAGGAGGAATCGATCGATCATCTAGGGAGAATAACAGGAGGAAAATATGAGCAATTTTTCCCCCTCTCTCATTCCATTTCATTCTAGGACCGAATCTGTGGCAGAGAAGATGCTGACCAACTGGTTCACCTTCCTTCTTTATAAGTTTCTCAAGGTAAGTAGTGATGCTACTTCTTTATTTGTTCAAAGATGGGGTCTAAATAGAGGCCTTGGGATCTCTCCTTGTGACTTGCATGCCGGTTGTTTAGTACAACTGGTTTTTCAACTTTAGGAACTCTAAGGCAACTGGCTGGGGAATTCTGGGAATTGAAGTCCACCTGCTTTCCTAAAGGTTGGGAGATACTGTTTAATGGTGTTGATTTAGCAGGGGCTGAGGAATTCTAGTTGGGGGATTCTGGGATTTGATGTCCATTCAATTGGAAGATGCTAAGATTGATGTAGTGCCAGAGGCAACAGGCTAGAAACCAGAAGACAGTGAGTGCTAGCCACATTGTAAGCATAAAAGCCAACTGGGTGACTTTGGGCCAATCGCCAGGAGACGGTGAGTTCTAGTCCCGCTTTAGGCATGAAAGCCAACTGGGTGACTTTGGGTCAATCACCAGGAGATGGTGAGTTCTAGTCCACCTAGGGCTTGAACTCTGGTTGGATGGTGAGTTCTAGTCCCACCTTAGGCATGAAAGACAACTGGGTGACTTTGGGCCAATCATTTTCTCTCAGCCTGACCCACTTCATATGGTTCTTGTTGTGGGAAAAATAGGAGGAAGAGGGACTATTTGGTATGTTTGCTACCTTGAATGACTTATAAAAATAATGAAGGTGAGATAGAAATAAATAAATCCTTAAATGCACAAATAAATGAATTTCTGGCATCTAAATGAACTAAATTTGCTTTTTAAAAGCTTCTCTCTCCTCTGTGTTGAACACAGAAGCATCCTGCAACGAAGTCAGGTAAAAAAAAAAAACACAGAGCACTCTTTTTGTGACTCACATAAGAATGGGGTGAAGCCAGGGATGGGATTCAAATTTTTTAACAACCTGTTCTGTGGGCGTGGCTTAGGTGGTGGGTGTAGCTTAGTGGTCATGTGACTGGTGGGAATGGCTTAGTGGTCATGTTTTTGGCTGGGTGTGGCCAACTCAATATCACTCACATTGAGGCACGCATCTCCTTGCCTGGCCTCTCGTGACTGTGGGGATGCTGCAACAGTCGTAAGTGTGAAAAATGGTCATAAGTCACTTTTTTCAGTGCCAGTGTAACTTTGAATGGTCACTTAACACAAGCAAAGTACTAGCAAAGGAGGAAAGAAAAACTCCAGAGAAGTTCCTGACACAGGAAGTCTAGTCCTGCCAAGAATGTAATAAGGGTTAATGGAGAGGCAGTTTCTGTAAGCAACACCAGAATGTTTCCTTTCTGCCTTCCTTACAGGATTAGGCCAGTAATTTCTTCTAACAATAGGTTCTCTGAACTGCTTAGAATGTTAACAACCAGTTCTAGCGAATAGGTGCGAACTGGTAGAATCCCACCCCTGGGTGAAGCTGCTGTTGCCATATTTTTTTGACTCCACTTGGTTGCTTCCGACAATACAAAAATCTAGATTGGTATCAAAATCTAGGGCAGGATATTCGGCCCACGTGCCCCAAAAAAGTGAATTTAAACATCTTAAGAAGAGATTGGACAGCAATTCACCCAGAATGGCATTATATATCTCTTGCTTGAGCAGACTAGAAGATCTTTGAGGTCCCTTCCAATTCTGTTGTTCTGTATTTGTTGACTTTATTCTGGGCTTAGACAGTTTTAAAAAATACTTCGAGCATGCACAGCAAACCTCCAGAAAAAAAATCCTCCAAAGGCTAATAAAAGGCCTTAACACTTAAGAGAATAATGTTAAGGCTTAATAAATCAAAGTTAGGCAGAGATTCATTTGCTTCATGAATTACGTTGCAATTTGTATGCGAATAAAAATGCAGCATGGGCTTCTCGAGATTTTTTTTGAGTGCACTGAAATTGACATTTTTTCCACACATTTATTTTTCATCACCTTCAATTTTCATCCTGATTTATTACCAGCGTATCCCCCCCCCAAAAAAAAATATTCCATGCATCCCATCAAAATTTAAAACATAGATAAACCTATCTATTGTATGTCTTCTGCGCAATTAGACAGATCCATATAAATAAAGGTTGGTGATGAATCATAATTTTATAGAATTGTAAGTCCAGGTCCCAAAATGTTGATGAGATTTCTTGCTCTCTGAGGCATTTATTTTATTTTATTTTATTTTATTTTATGTTATGTTATGTTATGTTATGTTATGTTATGTTATGTTATGTTATGTTGTTATGTTATGTTATGTTATGTTATTTTATTTTATTTTCTTTCTTTCTTTCTTTCTTTCTTTTTTTCTTTCTTTCTTTTATTTCTTTATTTATTTATTTGTTCGTTCGTTTGTTTGTTTGTTTGTTTGTTTATTTATTTATTTATTTATTTATTTAAATTTTGGACTTGATTAATGGTGGATGGATAATTGATTCCATACAAAATATTATTCACCATTGGGATTGATCCCACCTACGCCCACATGTGGGTACACCATGTTTCCCCCAAAATAAGACCCTGTCTTATATTCTTTTGCCACCAAAAAAGGCACCAGGTCTTATTTTCAGAAGATGACATCCACTGACTAACCTCACCTCTGTGCATCACCCCTGGCCTCCTTTTCGCTGTCAGAGGCCTTCAGGAACTTCTTCCTCTGCGGCTGGCAACTTTCCTGAAGGCCTCTACAGCCGGTAACAGAGTTCTGGATCAATCTGGAGCTTTGTTCTCAGCTCCAGAGGCCTTCAGAAAAGCCTTGCCAGCCTTGCTGGTAGCAGAAAAAATGGGCCAGAAAGGCAGGTGTCAGTGTGTGCGAGGCCTGGATCCACCTGTCCACCTGTCCAGCTTCACCCCCCCAATCCCAACCCTAGCTTAATTTTTACCCGTTCACTCTGGAGTGGGCAGGATCTTAATTAGGGCTTACTTTGGAAGTAGGGCTTATTTTGGGCATACCTGTAAAAATCAAGCTAGGACTTACTTTTGGGGTAAGTTGTATTTTGTCTACAACAGGATTTATGCACACATTTTTTTGCAGGACATAAACACACATACATGTGTGCTAATGAAGTCAGAGAGAAGGATACAGAATCCATAGACCCGTGTGGGATTTATAGATGTGTTGGAACTATAGCTGTGTTTCTCAACGTTAGGAACTTTGAGATGGATGGACCTCAACTCCCAGGATTCCCCAGCCAGAGAACTCTGGGAGTTGAAGTCCACTTATCTCAAAGTCGCTAAGGTTGAGAAAAACTGGCTTGTGTGCCAGGCCGAGCAATGGTGGTTTATCTCTAGTCCTTGTAAAGCAGTGGCCTCAATCTCAGTCCACTGCTACATACAGGTTCTGACCCAGGAGATCCAGCAGCCACGACAAAAAGTTTCACTCTCAGCCTGACAAGTCAATTTGATTGGAAAATAGTTATCTGCCATATCTATTCATCTCTGCCTCCTGCCTTTTTTCCCCAGAGCTAGGGTGGGGCTTCGCAAGCAACAATGGCTCTTTTGTCCCAAGGACCAGCCCATAGATTTCCACTGCTCTCATCTCCTCTGCCTTCTGCACATCTACGCGTCAGGCACTGGATCCAGGTGTTCCTCCTCTTCTTCATCAGCCATCTCCAGACCTGAGAGCTGTTGACTCTCCATCTGAGGGCGGATGGACGGCCCAAGCTCCACCTCTGTTTCTCTTTCTCTGCCAGCTCCATTCCCTCTTCCCCTTCGGAGCTCCCAGGTTGCCCTGATGCTGACCCTGATTCCCACGCCCCCTCCTCCTCCTCTGTGATGATCCAGGGTGTGGCACAAAAGTCACAAAAGTAGGTAAAGTGCCCTGAATTCCTCCAACTTGGCCTCCAATGTCCAGCTATCATTGACTGGAGAAAAAACTCTCCCAATAACAGTTTTTAAAGGGAAGAAATTCCATCGGAACCCAAAGTACATATAGATTATAGATAAAAACCAACACAAACCACACTGCAGCAATTAATGAGACAGAGCAGGATAAAGAATTGCAGACTTCAAAAGATAATGAAACACACTCAATGGAGAGGATGCCAGAAGCCAGATAAGACTTGACAAACAAAGATAATGCACACTTTGCTTCCAGCAAGGTGCTGTGCGCAAACGCCCTTTTAAAATCCTGTTTTCCTAGCTACAGTTAATGAAGGGAATCAGGGCCCTTTCCTCCTCTGTAAGCCACACAACCCACATTGCTCCCTTCTCCATTCCTCCCTCCTTGCCCTAGGATGAAGAGGGGGTGGCCCTGGGTCTTCTTCTGAACGCCCTCTCCCTTGCTCTACCTCTCCCCTGCTCTGCTCAGCCGGACTTTGCACTTCCCCAGTTTCCTCCACAGCCACTGGAGCCACACTCCCAGTCCCTGTCAGCTGCTCGCCTTCGCCATCAGAATCAGATTCCAACAGGGGCATGACATCCTCTGATTCGGCTGCTGGAGGGTTCGGGCGGCCGACAGGCCAGAACAACAGGGTTAAATTCTCCCAGGATAACTTAGGAAGAATTCAAAGGCGCCTTCAAGGATGACAATACAGGTAGTCTTCGACTTACGACCACAAGTGAGCCCCACATTTCCATCGCTGAGCAAGACAGTTGTTGCATGAGTGTTGCTCCATTCTATGATCTTCCTTGCCACTGTTGTTAAGTGAATCACGTGCAGTTGTTAAGTTAGGAACACGGTTGTGAAGCGAATCTGGTTTCCCCCTTGACTTTGCTTGTCAGAAGGTCACTGCAGCCGTCATAAATATGAACCAGTTGCCAAGCATCTGATTCATTGTCACGTGACCATCAGGATGCTACATCAGTCGTAAGTGTGAAAAACTGCCCTGAGTTACTTCCTGTTCTGACCCAAACCTTGTTCCAAGGAAACAAACACAAAACGGAGGTAACAGCAAAATCTTTTAATGATTCTTCATGAATCCAGTTCCTTCAAGATTAAAAGGCTGCTTCAAACTAATTGTCGCTGATAAGAATGAGCCTTGCCAAGGTTTTGCAATCTGTTAAACTATCCATTAACCCTTCTCCGGTTTCCCATGCCTTCCTCGCAGCCAGAAAAAAAAGAAAGTTTTTGCAAAGGAACCTGGGAAGTTAGTCCCTGGTTCCCACTATCAGATTCCCCATTTTTGGCTGAAATTGTTGGAAGGGGGAGACAGAAGGGGAGGGGAGCCTGGGAAAACCCTGCTCTCATGATAGGCTATCTTTCCCTTTTTGTCTTCCTGTCTCCGAAAATGCAGGCTGATAAGCCACAAAGAAGCCATATGTGGCCTGGAGATAAGCTAATTAAGCGGCAGGCAGATGCTGCAGGGAAAGAAAGCACACACACACAAACACACAACACACCCCTTTTCTTTTTCTTTTGCTTCTGACCAGGAGCTCTCCGGATTTGCCGAGGACAAAATTGGAATGACGCTGGCGGATTTGGGAGGGAAGCCCTTGGGGACCAGAGCCAGGATTGTGGGTTGAAGAAAGGGATACACACTGTAAGAGATGAGAATAGAAAATGGGGGGTGTGGGGGGGGGGGGAAATCCATAAATTCAGCTGCAGCCTTTGTGTTTGGCGTTCGGGACTCAGCATTTCTGATAGAAACCTGGTTAGTTTCCAGCAGATTTTGCACTTCAAAATGAATCCCTTGCTCTCTAAGTAAATTCTCGCAGTCTAGAAGTGGGAAGTTGGCCATGGAAGGGAGGACAGTTGAAAAGAGAGAGAGGAGGGAGTCCAGTCCTTCTTGAAAGTCTCAGGTGATGAAGCTCCCACAACTTCTGAGGGCAACTTCTGTCCATGGGTTGATTGCTCTCACTGTCAGAAAGTTTCTCCTTATTTCCAGGTTGAATCTCTCTGATCAGTTTCCATCCATTATTCCTACGGGTGCTTTTGGAAAACAGCTTGTTCCCCTTCCTCCTCTCTGTGGCAGCCCCTCAAATATTGGAAGGCTGCTATCCTGTCTCCCCTCGGTCCTTCTCTTCCCTAGACTAGCCAGGCCCAGTTCCGCAACCATTCATTGTATGTTTTAGCCTCCAGTCCCCTCATCATCCTGGTTGCTCTTCTCTGCACTTTTCTGAGTCTCAATCTCTTTTTTTATAGTGTGGTGACCAAAACTGGATGCAGTACTCTAAGTGTGGCCTTACTTAAGGCTTTATAGTTTTTGTACTCAGAGGGCAGATGGAAGGGCACTTGTGTGTGAAACTATTGTGGTGTAAGATGTGCTGCTGTCGGCTCTAGTACTGTCCTGCTTACCTTGGAGTCCACCATCTCTGATGGGTTCGGTTGGTGGAGGTGACTGTGGGGGAGATCGTTACGGCGCCAGCCATTGTCTCAACATCTTTTTATAATGTGGTGACACAAAACTGGATGCAGTACTCTAGGTGTGGTTCTTACTAAGGCTTTTAGAGTAGTATTAGAACTTCCCTTGATCTTGACTATATCCCTCTGTTAATATAATTTAGGATTGCATTGGCTTTTTGGTGGCTGCTAGCACACTGCTGGCTCATATTTAGCTGGTTATCCACTAAGACTCCAAGATCCCTTCATAGTTACTGCTATTGAGCCTGGTTTCACCAGTCTCTATGTGTCCTTTTGGATTTTCTTGCCTAAGTGGAGGACTTTACTTTTCTCAATATTGAATTTTCATTTTGTTAGATATGGCCCAGTGTTCTTGTCTGGTCAAGATCCATCTGATCTTGAGCCTATCTTCTTGGGTGTTAGCTATTCCTGCCAGCTTAATATCATCTGCAAATTTGGTGAGTTTGCCCTGTCAGTGTTGATGGGAGTGGTTTTTTCCTAAGAAGTTCCTAAATTGAGGTTTTTTATCTGATTGTTTGTCTGGTGTTAATCCTTGCTTAATCTGAAGCCTGAGTGCTGGAGAAGATTATTGGAGTTCTTGCTGCACTCTGCCCCTTGATTGTTTGCGTGTAGACATTTGTTACCCAGCTAGGTAACACCATCACTCCCTCCACATGAAACAGCTTTCTCTATCAGTGTTAGTTGGGATATGTGTTCAGTTCCACGGGAATGAGACTCAGAGATCAGCGTAACTTCAGCTCTTTATTACTTCCGAAAGTTTGTTCTAACCAGGAGCCGCGGCAACTCTTTTTATAGAGAGCTGCTCGCGGCTAGTGTCCAATGACAGCTACTTGTTTTTCCGCTGCTTGAATTGGCCAATCATAGACCTGCTATTATTGGCCAATCACGTCAAGAAAAGTAGCCAATCAGTGTTGGGTATTTGTTGTCCAATAGGAATAGCCTATTTGGAGTATGTTAATATGGAACACCCCTGCCCTCTTGGTATGGTCCTACCGTACATAATCACGTAAGTAGGCAGGGCTTCTAGGTTGCCTAGTTGACCTGCACAGTTTAGTTGTGTCGTCGTCTTCAGTGGGTTCGGATGGGTTCGCTGTTTCTCCTGTCCTTCTCTGTCGAACCTCCTGAAGGTAGAGTCAGCCATGCCTCTCCGCCCAGTCTACTCGGGCGGTAGAGTCGGCCCGGCTGCTCCTTTCCGACCAAGCATCCAGACCTACTTGTGCTTTTTGTTCCTCGCCGAAGACTTCTACGGGTAGGTCATTGTTTTTGCTTGCATTTATTTGGGAATGTTTTTTATGTAATTATTTGGATTTTCTGTGGTTTCTTTTTCTAACCGGAGTGGTTTCTTTTTTCTACCGGAGGGTTTCTCCCCCCTTATTTGTTACCGAGGGGTCTCCCCCCTCTCTGGTTGGTCTGTTGCTGTTTTTGTGTAATGGTTGTGATTTTGTTGGTGTGTATGTGTGTGTTCTTTGTGTCTGGGTGTGTCGGTGGTGCGTTGTAATGTTCGTGACCATGACTGGTCAATGTGTCTTCGCCAGGTTTGGCCGTCGTCTGTCTCCAGTCTGTAGGACGTGGTCCGGTTATTTGCGTAATTTTTGCCAGCAAAAAATTACCGAGTTTTGGTGTTATGTGTTGTATTTGTGAGCATTTTTTTTCAATTCTTTCTTGCATGTGCCTGGTGTCTAATTTGTTTAATGTGTCCTTGTATACCGGACCATGCGTTCCGCCCTACTGTTCGTCGCTGGTTGGCCCGGTGCTCTCAGTACATGTCGTATGCCATGTTCTGCTAGGAATTTCTCGAATGGTAATCTGTAATTTGGGCCGTCATCGGAGACGGAGGACGTCCGCTAACCCATGTGTAGTGAATAGTTTCCGTAGCTGTTTGATAAACTGCTTCGGTGGTAGTAGAGTGCATGATGCTTACTTCTAACCAATTGGAGTAAGCATCTAACTACGTTTAGATATGTATACCCTTTTATTGGCCCCGCGAAGTCTATATGTACTCGTGACCAGGGGCCCCTTGGCATTTCCCAGTCCAGAACAGGTGCTGAAGGGGGTGCAAGGCGGGAGTTTTGACATTTCCCACAGGTTTTGACCCATTTCCCAATGTCTTTGTCCATCCCTGGCCACCATACATAGCTCCTGGCCAGGAGATTTCATTCGCACGATGCCCGGGTGGCCTTTGTGCAACATACACAGTATCTGTCTTGTAATTTTTGTGGAATTATGACCCGATCACCCCAGAGTATACAACTCTTCAGTAATGACAGTTCAGTTTATCTATTTTGAAATGGTTTGAAAATAACCGTCTGTCTTGTTTTCTGGCCACCCTTTTCCTACCCAGTTTAACACTTGTAACAATGTCTTGTCTTTTGCTGTCATTTTGGCAATGTCGGCCATGGTTATTGGTAGGTTTGTCAAAATCTTGATTTGTAGGGTGGAAGTGGTTGGTGCCGGGTCAGTCTCTATTTTTGGTAAGGGGTGTGGCTCAAGGCATCGGCGTGAGAAATGTCTTTACTGGTCGATGGATTAGTCTATAGTTGTAATGCCGCCAGAAATTCGGACCACCTTGTCATTCTCGGGGACAGTATGTTAGGGGTGGCTCTGTTTCCGCGCGAGTATGCCTAAAAGGGGTTTATGATTGGTCACAAGGTTAAAAGTCCTACCGTAAAGATACTTTGTGGAAGCGTTTTACGACGGATATAGCTGCCAATGCCTCCTCTGTCCAGCTGACTATAGTTCTGTTCAGCTTTTGAAGAGGGTCTTTGAGTAGAAGGCAATGGGGCTTCTCTTCCATCTGGCAGGACATGGCTAAGCATGGCTCTGACGCCAAACGGTGATGCGTAGCAGGTAACTGTAAGCGGTAATGTCTTCGCTGTATTGCATCAATACCGCGTTGGAGGTGATTGAGGTCCTTTATCTGCCTGGAACGCTGTCTCTTCACATCGTCCCCCGGTCCAGATGGCCGTTTGTCTAAAAATCTATGGTAGAGGTTCCGCCATCATTGCCTTTCTGTGGCAGAAAAGACGTGGTAAAAGTTTATAAGTCCAGAAATGCTTGTAATTCAACTTACTTTTTAGGTCTAGGCCTTCTTTTGATTGCCTTGATCTTTTTGTCTGTGGGGTGGATGCCCTCCTTATCGATTTGGTACCCAGGAATTCGACTTTTGAGGTGGCAATGTACATTTTCTTTTTTCACCTTGAGTCCCGTTTTGGAACCTTTGCAAAACATCTCTGAGGCGGGCTTCTAATTGTCTCTCGTCATTGGCTGAGATGAGCCACATCATCAAAATATGGGACTATTCCTTTTATCCCTTGCAATAATCGCTCCATTATGCTTTGGAATACCCCAGGGGCTACGCTGACTCTGAATTGTAGTCTTGTACATTTGATGCTCCCCTATGAGTCACGATCGTTTGTGCCTCTGCTGTTTCAGGGTCTATGGGCAATTGTTGTAAGCTTGCCAAAGAGTGTAGTAAGATTGTTGTACTACCGGAAAGGATATGCACTTTGTTGTAGTGCATTGTTTAGGGTAGCCTTGTAGTCCCACAAATTCTCACGGACCCATCCGGCTTAACTGGGGTCACGATTGGGTTTCCCATTTGGCGTGGTCAGTTGGTTCCAGAATGCCTTGTTCTATTAGTTTGTTTTAATTCTTTATCAATTTGGGTTTTAGTGTGAAGGGACTCGCCTCGCCTTTAGCCTAATTGGAGCTATGGTTGGGTCTAGACTGAATGAAATAGGGACCCTCGGTACTTGCCTAACTCCCACGGAGATGTCCTGGAATCTCTCTCATCCAGTTCTCCTCCCAGTCTGCGTCGGTTATGCGGTTTATGCCAGTCACTCCGATTCCTAAGAGTTCAAACCACTCGAGTCCCCACCAGGCTTGGTTGGTTCCGGTCTATGATGATTAGAGGCGATATCTTTTTGGTGTTTCTTTGAAGCTTATCTGGAACTGTCCAATGTCCGACTACCGGTATTCTGTTCCCTTGGTAGTCTTTTAAAATTAGCGATTGGTGTTCTAGTTCAGCTCTGCCAATGTGTGGTACTAGTCTTTTGATGGTATCCCATGATACCATCGATAAGTATGATCCGAATCGACCTCCATCTTACATTCTTGGCCCTCGATCTGGACTGCCACATGTACTTTTTGGCCATTGGTTGCGTTAGAATGGCCAATGGTGATGGTTTTGATGAGTTTCTCTCTCCTTATAGTTTTTGCTTGGCTGCTTTCCTTGCCTTTGCGACTCTCACACAGCTTCCACGTTGTCCTTTCTTTATTTCTTGGTGGTGTTGTTGTCCCTCCATCTGGGGCAGTAGCTTTACGGTTCAGCATTAACTCATGCGATATGGCCCTGCGTTCGCAGTACTGGCACACGGCATCTAAGAACTGGCACTCAGGAACGGGGGGTGGTCTCCTCCGCATCTGGCACACTGAAACCCTGACTTATATGACCATTTTTTAATCGCTGCTGTCGTTCAGCCTGGAGTCTGTGGATTTCTTTGTCGTCGTCTCGTCGATTCTGGACAGATCCACAGTCTGTATAACATGTGGAGGTTTTGTGTGTGCTTTCTACCTTCTTCTCGGTGCTCTGACTCATCTCGGTCGGTGTCTTTGGCGAGTTGGCATTCCATCTGCTGCATCTTTGCCTCTGACTTTTTTGTTGCTTCTGCTGCCGTGGCTTCAGCAATAGCCTCAGTAACAGTAATCTTTGGCCGGGTTAGCAGCCGGCTTTGTAGGGTAAGGTCTCTTAGTCCAAGGACCACGCGATCCCTCATGGCTTCGTCCATGTTTAGGAATTCGCAATGCTCCTCCAATGTCCCTGAGAGCTGCTACAAAGTCTGCAATGCTCTCACCTTCCCTCTGGTCCCATTTGTAAAACTCATGACTCCTGATGAGGCTGGAGACGGTCGGTGCGTAGTGAGCCTTCAGCAGCTTCTCTAGGTCTGGTCAGGCCATTCTGCTTCACATCGTCTGTTTTGCTAGTGCCTTGGCCATCTTGAACACTGTGGGCCCACAGTGTGTCAGGAATACAGCTCTTTTGTGATTGTCAGAGATTCCTTTCAGGGTCGTTACTCTCCAAGAACATAAGGAATCTATCGATATAGGATCCCAGTCCTCTGTTGCTGGCTTGAAGGGTGCGGGGTGCGAGTTGGTTCTGGCCATTTCATCTGCTCGGTTCTCGATGCCACGTGCCCAACGGATCTCCTTTTTCAGATTCCCCATCTCGTCGCCAGTGTTCAGTTCGCGGAATGAGACTCGGAGATCAGCGTAACTTCAGCTCTTTATTTAGTTCCAAAAGTCTGTTCTAACCAGGAGCTGCGGCAACTCTTTTTATCCAGAAGCTGCTCTCAGCTAGTGTCCAATGACGGCTACTTGTTTTTCCTGCTGCTTGAATTGGCCAATCATTAGTCTGCTATATTATTGCCAATCAGCATCGGGAAAAAGTAGCCAATCAGCGTCAGGTATTTGTTGTTCCAATAGGAATAGCCTATTGGAGTATGTTAATATGGAACAATATGGTTTTCTCCTAGGTAGTGACTTGATTTGGATTTTGTTTTCTGTTCCATTGTTTGTCTGGTGTTCATCTCCACTCATCTCAGTGTTGACTGCTGGAGAAGATATGTGGAGACCTTGGAGCACCTCTACCCTTGGTTGTTCGCTTGCAGGCATTTCATTCCCCAACTAGGTAACATCATCAATCTGGAGGGAAGTGGGGTGCTCTCTGACTTGGCAGCTTTCTTGCAGACATTTCATGACCCAAACTAGGGCAACACCATCCGGTGTTAGTGAGTGTGTTCTCTTTTATGTACATTAGCTCGCCTCGCCCAATATCGGCCCAGGGTATATTTTCCTTCTTGGTTGTGCTTTAATTAGGGTGCAATTGTTTTTCTGCTTGATGGAGAATCCCGCCGAAAACAATTGATGGAGAATCAAGGAGAAAACAATTAACAAACAAACTGAGAGGTCTATCAGTCAAGGGTTCAGAAAGAAAGCTCAATCAGGAAGACAGTGGGATCAGCATTTCTTGTGATGTAATCTCAGTTCAGTTCAGTTCAGAATAGATCTGGAAGGAACTTTCGGAGGTCTTCTAGTCCAGCCCTCTGCTCAAGCAGGAGACCTTATACCAGTGATGGCTGACCTTTTTGTCGTCATGTGCCGACAGTCTGAGTGTGTGCATGTGCACATGCGTGTCTGCATCCATAACGCAATGTGCGCATGGACATCCTTGTGTGCACCCCGCCCCCCGCTCCGTGCTTGCACGGCAATACCCAAAAATCAGCTGGCTGGGTGGCTACTCTTAAAATGGCAATACCCAATGCTACTAAACTAGACCATACAAAACATTTGCTGGACCAATACTCTAATACAGCTCTATCAGTCTGGAAACCCGCATTATGTATCTGATATTAATACAGTTGAGAAAGTCCAGAAATATTTCACAAGAAGAGTT
>BHFT01021032.1:0-10975 GCA_004320025.1 Laticauda laticaudata
GGATGGACAATACTGGTTGATGTAGATATATATAGAGGGGGGAGGGAGGGAGGGAGAGAAGGAGAGAGAGAGATATGACAGAGATATGGATGGATGGATGAGAGAGAGAGAGATAAGAAGATAGACATGGATAGATGGATGGATCATGGATGGATGAAGAGAGAGAGAGAGACAGATGGACAGATGGATGAATGGATGGACAATACTGGTAGATGTAGACATATATAGAGGGAGGAGGGAGGGAGGGAGGGAGAGAGAGAGATGACACAGAGATATGGATGGATAGATGGATAGAGAGGAAAAGGAGATAGAGAGACAAACAGACATATATGGATGACCTCCAAGGTCCCTTCCAGCTTTATTCTGATTGATTGACATCCTGGTTGCAAGAGCTCGTGTGTAGACCAAGGAACCAGAAGCTTTCAAGATCGGATTTTTCTCCCCTGCTCTCTGGCAATGTCGCTCTGGTGCTTTTCATTTCCCAGAATTCCCCAGCCAGCATGCTTTAAGATGGGGGGACTTCAACTCCCAGAATTCCTCGAGATTATTTGATTTATTGTGCAGTTTTAAATATACATACATAGACCATATTTACCGAGCAGTGATTATTGTCTCATTTTGAGGGGCTTTTTGAACATGTAGCTTGTTTAATAATAATGTTTAATGGCTAGTCCCAGCAGAACTGCATTCTGGGACAGTTCAATTCATGCATGTTTTTAAAGACTTGCCAATAAATGTTGAGCAGCTTTGAATCAAAATGTATCCAGATGACTTTTTCCCCCCCCAGAATTCTTTGTCGTTTTGCTGTTTCGTACAGAACAGTTTCCCCTCCTTTTACATACTTGTACACCGATCCAACATTTATTTAGGTATTAAATTAACTTTTATAGCCATCCGGAAAGAAACATCAGGAACTGAAGCAATTTGCTGCACTTTGCAATTGATACGCTTTAGGAAATATATAAACCCAACAGAGGGATTCATTATAAAGATTATTGGATGATTCCCCCAATTTGTTCAAAAACTTTCAGACCAAAGGATGGCTAATTGAGCATGGCTGATAAAAAGGGTAAAATTTGCACATTTTTGTTTGTAATCCCTTCAGACAGCTTAGCTAGGTTATAATGAAGATGAGACAATATGGGGCCATTTGGAAGAGAATGAAATAAGATTTTGAGAGGGGATTCTGTATTTATGCCGTGAGTATAAAGCTGTTCCCTTCTGAATTTAATCTCATCTGAATTAAAAAAAAAAGTGTAATCTTGGGATTGTATCGCTCGGTCTGCCTTCCAATGCCAAATAGCATCAGATCTGTACATTAAAAAAAAAAAGATCATTTTCACAGAGAACCAGGTTGGTCTAGTGGTGAAGAAACCAGGTTAGAAACTGGGAGTCAGTAAGTTCTAGTGCCGCCTTAAGCATGAAAGGCAGCTGGGTGACTTTGGGCCAATGACCAGGAGATGGTGAGTTCTAGTCCCATCTTAGGTATGAAAGCAGACTGGGTGCCTTTGGGCCAATCACCAGGAGAGTGTGAGTTCTAGTCTTACCCTAGTCATGAAAGCTAGCTTGGTGACTTTGGGCTAATTACCAGGAAATGTGAGTTCTAGTCCCACCATAGGCAGGAAAACCAGTTAGGTGAGGTTGGGCCAGTCACGAAAAGATGGTGAGTTCTAATTCTGCCTTAGGCATGAAAGCTGGCTGGGTAACTTTCAGCCAATGACCAGAAAATGGTGAATTCTAGTCCTGCCTTAGGCAGGTAAGCTACCTGGGGGAGTTTGGGCCAATGACCAGGAGATGATGAATTCTAGTCCCACCTTATATATGAGAGCTGACTGGGTGACTTTGGTCCAATCACCAGCAGATGGTGAGTTCTAGTTTTGCCTTAGGCATGAAAGCTATTTAGGTGACTTTGGGGCAGTCCCTCTTTCTCAACCCAAATCACCACACAGTATTTTTGTTGCCGGAAAAAAAAAATAAGAGGAGGAAGAAGTCTTAGATATGTATGCTGCTCTAAAGTTGTATATAAAAGTAATAAAGGTGGGTTTTAAATAAATAAATTCCTCAGCCATTCCCTGAGACCTGAAATAGATTTCATGTCAGATAACAAATAATCAGAGTTGGAAAGGACCTTGCAGGTCATCTAGTCCAACCCCCCATCCAAGCAGGAGACCCTACACCATTTCTGACAAATGGAAGCCCAATCACTTCTTGAACTGTCAAATTTTTGTGTGTGGACAATACTTTTTTGTTCTCAGGGTGTGTATATTGGGGGTGGGGGTGGAAGAGGAGCTTATCTTGGAACAGAAAAGCCCACAAACATCAGGTCATCTTCCTAATACGCTCCTGTCCTAGTCCTGGGTTCAAGAAGATGCATGTGAAAAGATGAACACGTTGCGCTTTCTGTCCTAACTCCCAGAATTGTGTTCCGTCTGCTTTGTGTGCAGGATTGTCCCCAGCTGCTGAGGGCCAACAAGATCTTGGTCCCCGTGGATGTCATCAAGCCCATCACCCTGAAGGCCAAGAATTTACCCCAACCGCAGTCGGGCCAACGGGGCTACGAGTGTATCATCACCATCCAGGGCCTCGAGAAGCGAGTGCCGGCCCTCAGGTTCAACAGCTCCAGTGTACAGTGCCAGAACACTTCCGTGAGTAAGCGCCGTCCACAAGGGAGGAGGGAGGAGCGGCTCTGGGGAAAGGGTCCAGGGGGCAGCTGGGACTATGGGTCAAAGCCCCGTCCCCCCCTTTTTTTTCCGCCAGGGAAAATGTTTTATTTTTGCAATAATACAAGGTATACAGGTATACAGAAATAGAAAAATACCAGTAGATGATAGATAAAGAAGTAAAGTAAGTAGGTAGGTTGGTAGGTAGGTAGGTAGGTATAGATAGATAGATAGATAGATAGATAGATAGATAGATAGATAGATAGATAGATAGATTAGACCAAGAAAGGAAAAAAGAAAGAAAGAGATTGAAGATGACCAGATAGACAAGACAGAAAGAGAGGTTAGACAGACAGACCAGACAGAACGAGACACAGACAGAAAAGAGAATGATAGATACAGAATAGATAGAAAGAAGAAGATAGATGATAGATAGAAAGAAAGGAAGAAATAGATGATAGATATAGACAGGAAAGACAGATAAATGGGGACAGAATAGACGAAGTAAAGTAGAGTGGTAGATAGGCAGGCAGGCAGACAGAGAAAGAAACGAAAGAAAGAAAGAAAAGAAAAAGAAAGAAAGAAAGAAAGAAAGAAAGAAAGAAGAGAAAGAAGAGACGGAGATCGAGAGAGAGAGAGAGAGAGAAGGAAGGAAAGAAAGAAAGAAAGGAAAAGAAAAGAAAGAAAAGAGAAAGAAAGAAAAGGAAATAAAGATAGATATAGAGATAGATATAGACAGACCAGACAGATAAATGACAGCTAGTACAGAAATTAAAATAGATGGACCCGATAGGCAGGCAGACTGAGAAGAAGAAAGTAAGAAAGAAAGAAAAGAAGCAAGAAAAAAAGAAAGAGAAGAAAAGAAAGAAAAGAAAAAGAAAGAAGAAAGGAAAGGAAAAAGAAATAGATGGATAGATATAGACAGACAGACCAGATAAATGGACAGATAGACAGAAATAAATAGATGGGTCGATAGGCAGGCAGGCAGACAAGAGAAAGAAAGAAAGAAAAGAAGAAAGAAAGAAAAGAAAAGAAAGGAAAGAAAGAAAGACAAACGAAGAAAGAAAGAAAGGAAGAAAGAAGAAGAAAGATAGATATACGAGAGACAGACAGATAAATGGACAGATAAGACAGAAATAAAAAAGATGATAGATAGAATAGATAGATAGATAGATAGATAGATAGATAGATAGATAGATAGATAGAGACAGGCAGGCAGGCAGGCAGGCAGACAGACAGATGATAAATGGACAGATAGAGAAAAAGAAACAAATGGTAGATTGACAGACAGACAGATAGAAATAGAAAGAAAGAAAAGAAAAGAAAAGACAGAAATTAAAGATAGACTGTCTGTCTATGGTTGACAACTGACTGCTATTTATGACGGCTGCAGTGTTCTGGGGTCATGTGACCCCTTTTGTGACCTTCTGACAAGCAAAGTCCAGAATTCACAGTCTCCTGGTGTTTCCCCAAAGGATTTTTGAGGAGCCTCTTCCCATCTCCAGCTTCACACAGGCTTCTGGTTCCCTCTCGGTGTTTCTCGATTCCTGCAGCTGGCTGAGCGTCAAGCTTCTGGCCTCGGCTTGTTGCCTTGCAATGGACAGATGTTGTCCTTTTAATTAAGACCCCCGTGGAGGCCCGTGAAGGATTCACAGCCTTCGACTCGGCTCGGCTTCGGCGTAGCGATGCAGTCAAGAGGAACTAATGTCCAATGAAGCCGGGAGATGTATGGGTTCAGAGGGGGCTACCCAACCCCTTTCCGTCCCTCTCACGTCATATTCCTCCTACCTTGGGTTAATTACTCATCATTCGAGCTTGCAAGGTTTTACGCCCGACTGTCCCCCTCGCCCACCCACCCACCCTGGTGACTCTTTTTCAGACCGTGTCTTCTAAGCCCAGGATTATACGGACAAGAAAAATGGACTGGGTGGAAGGCTAGCTCTGGCTGACAGGAATCATTTTTTGGGTTGTTGTTGTTGTTGTTGTTTGTTGTTGTCAACACTTTTATTCATTAAACATGAAACTCGGTCAACTGAACATTTGAAAAACGTGTCACAAATATCGTTCACTAGCTCTGATGTTTGATACGGGTTGCTGCCAACTGCCCAGGTATCAACCAAGTATCTTCTTAAAGTGTATGATGATGATGATGATTGGCAGGGGGTTGGACTAGAAGACCTCCAAGGTCCTTCAGAGCTGAAGTAGCTTCTTGGATGAGAAGCAAAACATCTTCAAAATAAAACCAAAAAGTCCAGTTGCCTCCTGAAAAAAAAAAGCACCTTTGGGACAGTGATGGGATTCAAAAAATTTTACTATTGGCTCTGTGATGTGGCTTGGTGGGCGCGGCAGGGGAAGGATACTGCAAAATCCCCCTTCCCTCCCCAACCCACTAACCTGCTTTCCAGCTCCATTCTCCTGTGCAGGGCAACCAAAGGAGACCCAGCCGATCAGCTGGGATTTGGGAGGCAGAGAAGAGATGGGGTTGGCGGGGCCAGTCAGAAGTGGAGTTTGCCGGTTCTCCAAACTACTCAAAATTTCCGCTACTGGTTCTCTAGAACTGGTCAGAACCGGCTGAATACCAACTTTGCTTTGGAACAACCACGACCTGGATGACTGAGAAGCTCCATAGACACTTCAGAAATTGTCAGTGCTCCATCACGGGAGGCTTCTAAGAAGAGACTGGACAGCCATTTGTCCAGAATGGTGTAGAGTAGACTCTCTTGTTTGAGCAGGGGGTTGGACTAGATGACCTCCAAGTTCCCTTCCAACTCTATCATTCTGTATTCTGAAAGCTTGAGGGAAACAGGCTGAAAGTTGACAGACTTTGCTCGTCAGAAGGTCAAAAAGGGGATCATGTGAACTTGAACACTGTGATCGTCATAACTATGAACCAGTTGCCAAGCGCCTGATTCATTGTTACGTGACCAATGGGATGCTACAACTCAACATTCACACTTTTTGTCAGTATTTAGTGAAAAAACTCACAGTAGCATTGAAGTTTACCAGTGATTTACTTTGACTGTAAGCCAAGGACTATGGATACAACACAACACAAGACAATATTCACAGTATTTTTTTTATTTTATGTTATAAACTAATTTATTATAAACTAATATATTATAATTTAATTTTATATTATAAACTAATAAAAAGGACAATTCTAAAAACAAAGAAAGTAAGCAAGTCTCTCCCCTTTGTGCTGTGATGGCACCCCCCAGCCAAACTTACTTGTACCAGCTGATTTTTGACCAGTTTGAGACCTTTTTCGGCCTCCCAGAGGCTCGAGGGAAAAACAGGCCTTCCGGGAAATACCGGAAGTGACAAAACCAGAACTGATGAAACTGGAAGTGATGAAATGGGCCCATTTTTCAGCCTCCAAAGGCTCCANTGTGATGGCACCCCCCAGCCAAACTTACTTGCACCAGCTGATTTTTGACCAGTTTGAGACCTTTTTCGGCCTCCCAGAGGCTCGAGGGAAGCCTCTGCAACCTCGGGGAGGCCGAAAAACAGGCCTTCCGGGAAATACCGGAAGTGACAAAACCAGAACTGATGAAACCGGAAGTGATGAAATGGGCCCATTTTTCAGCCTCCAAAGGCTCCAGAGGCTTTTCTTGAGCCCCCGGGAGGACAAAAATGGCCTCCCCCGGGCGACAGAGGCCCTCTGGAGGCTGAAAACAGGCACTTCCGTGATTTCCGGAAGGCCCGTTTTTCGGCCTTCCAAGGCTGCAGTGGCTTCTTCCGGGAGGCTGTTGAAGGTCTCAAATGGGCCAAAAATCAGCTGGGAGGCATGCACATGTGCAGGGCTGGTAAGGGGTGTGTGTGTGTGTTGCACATCCATGCGTGTGGAGCGGGGCGCATTACATTGTGAGTGCTGGCACACGCGTGCATGCTTTCGGCACACCACAACACAAAATGTTCGCCATAACTACCCTAGTGAATTAGGAGATGTATTCATTTGAAATTCTTGGGGAGGACTTTAGCTTCAGGAATTCTTGTAACCAGTGATGGGATTCAACCTTTTTTTACTACCAGTTCTATGAGAGTGTGCTTTGCATGTGTGATTTTCCACCTATTTTCAGCGATAAAACTTACCTTCTATTCAGCGCTGGTGAGCAAAACAGCCGAGGAGCAGCAATATGCTCTGCCGCCTGAATCAGCTGAGCTAAAATACAAGGAAATATAGGATAGGAAAGGGCAGGGGAAGGGAGGCAAGACCAACTGCTCCCCAGTGCTACTGGTTGGCTAGAACTGTTGCGAACCGGCAGCATCCCACCACTGCTTTTAACCCATTCCTTTCTCCTTAATAAATCTTATTAAAGAAGAGTACAGATAACAGATAATGGATAATCAGAGTTGGAAGAGACCTTGTAGGTCATCTAGTCCAACCCCCTGCCCAAGCAGGAGACTCTACACCATTTCTGATGAGTGGGAGTTCAATCTCTTCTTGAAAGCCTCCAGGAATGAAGCTCCCACAACTTCCAAAGGCAACTTCTGTTCCATGGGTTGATTGTTCTCACTATTAGGAAGTGTCTCCTTATTTCCAGGTTGAATCTTTCCTGGTTCAGTTTCCATCCATTATTCCTTGTCTGGCCTTCAAAGGTGCTTTAGAAAATAGCTTGTCCCTTTCTTCCTCTCTGTGGCAGCCCCTCAGATATAGGAAGGCTGCTCTCCTGTCTCCTCTGGTCCTTCTCCTCCCAGTTCCAGGCCCAGTTCCTGTAACCGTTCTTCATATGTTTTAGCCTCCAGTCCACTCATCATCCTGGTTGCTCTTCACTGCACTTTTTCCAGAGTCTCATCATCTTTTCTTATAGTGTGGTGACCAAAACTGGATGCAGTACTCTAGGTGTGGTCTTACTAAGGCTTTATAGAGTGATATTAATACCTCCCTTGATCTCAATTGTATTCCTCTGTTAATGTAACTTAGGATTGACATTCACTGCTTGTCATTTCGAATGGTCCCTAAACAAATTGTTATGATTTGAGACTACCTGATAGTTTCTTCAAAATGAGTGAGGAACTATGGCCCTTTTATAACCTGGGGAATTCTGGGAGTTGGAAGTCCACAAGTCATAAGGGACCCATCATTGGCTAGATAAGCTTTATGCACTTATTCAACCGAATAAAGATGCAAGAGGAAAGCAAGAAGCAATCCTGAACATAGCCAACACTCCCACTTATATGTTTGCTAAATTATCTACTTCATCAACCAGAAGGACTGGTGCTGTCATGCCCCTGGTGGAGACTGACTCTGAGGGAGAGGAGGAACAGCCGACAGGGAGTGGAAGTGTGGCTCCACTTGGGGTGGAGGGTGGGGAAGGGCAGAGCCTGGGTAGGCACTCAGAGGAAGACCCAAGCCCATCCCCGCTCCATCCTAGGGCACGCAGGGAGGAGAGGATAAGGGAGAGACGTGAATGGCATGGTCTATGGGGGAGGAAAGGGCCTTGATCCTCTTCATGGGCTGCAGCTGTGGGAACTGGTTAAAAGGACAGACATGCGTATGGGCCAGTGCTGGAAACAAAGCGTAGAAATATCTCTAGTCTGTCATTCCTCTCTGAGTTTGGCATCCTTCCCAGTATGTGTTCCGGTATCTGTGGACATCTTCAAGCCCTTATCTTGCCGAGTTCTCTTAATTGCTTCAGTGTGGTTTGTGTTGTTTTTACTCTTTATAATTTATAGGCATTTTTAGTTTAAACGGCATTTCCTCCTTTTCGTAACTGCTTGTGGGGGAGTTTTTTGTCTCCAGTCAAAGATATCTGGAGTTTTGAAGCAAAATGAAGGAATAAAAAGGCTTCACCTGTTTTCGTGACTGCGTTTATTTTGTATCCCACCCTGGGTCATCACAGGCACCCCACTCAGAAAAGCTGGCACTCTCTAGATAAGATCAAAAAGTATAGAAATACTGGTCACCCTTCTCCCCTGGAGGTCTTCCAAGGACATTGAACGGCCCCTCAGGGACACTGGGTGTTTTCTGAGGAACTTTCCATGACCTTCAGTCCTGCGGAGGCAACAGTACCATCAGCACATATGCTCCCTCAAGGCTGTCAGTAGAATTATTAGATTCCTGGTCAACAATCATCATCTTCATTTAAAGACCCCATAATCCCTTGTGGGGTGGAGTCTGGGCAACTGAATGGAGCTGGCTGTTGTGGTTAGCTGGCAACAGATGCAGGTCGCTGAGGAGAGCAAGGACTCTGATGAGGGGCCAAGACCATCAGGGAGTGGACTGCTGCCTTCAGAGATTGTGGGGGCTGGCACCACTGACGAGGAGGTTCCCGAGGAGCCTGTGCCAAGTGTACGTGCACAAAGGATTGTTCAGAGGAAAGAACAATTACAGCAGCACAGGCGCCTCAGGAGTAAGGCTGCAAGGTTATGGCCCCTCCCTCAAGAGGATAAAAGCCAGGTTTGAAAAAGTGTTCTTTGCAGACAGCAAAGAAGCTCTGAAGCCCAACTGGTGGACATCTTAGTTCATGTTTGGAGAATCTTGTAAATTAGTTGTTATCTCTGGGTTTTTGGCATCATTGACAAACATCTTGGCAAGGCTCTTTCTTGTCGGAGCTAATTAGTGGAAAGCAGCCTTTTATCTGTAAAGGAACAGAATTTGTTATTAAACCTTAAAAGGTGGGGGCTGCTGCCTTTGTCTGTTTGCTCTTTGGGAATCCGGTTGGGTCAGAACACTAGCATAGGTTTTGTTTTGTTTTTGAATGGCCAGATGCCCTTCCTGTCGCCAGTGCGGAGTTATGTTCAGCAGAGAAATTCTCATTGTGCCCAGAGAGAGAGAAATATCTGCCTCTACCTAGGATCAAACTCACAGCTTCCTGATTGTGAGGCGAGAGCTCCACCTCTCGGCCACTGCACCAGTCCAGATTCCTGGTCAACTATGCCTGTTAAAAATGCTATTTTTCCAAATATGTCTTGTTGCGCATATATAATTACTACCTCTTTTACATTTTACGTTATATTCTAATATATTTTCTATTTTTGTTCTATCCATTCACACCAGCATTCCCAGCTTCTATAGTATTCTGATGTTTCTTTTTCCTTAAGTGTTAAGGTTAACTTATCCATCTCTGCACAGGCTGTTATAATATAATTGCTACCATAGTTTTTTTTTTAAAATGTTTTTTTTCCTTTTTCCCTTTTTTTCCTGTGTGTTGTGTTTGTGTTTGTTTGACATTTTAGTTTAATTAATAGTTTGTTTTTTTAAAAAAGCTATTTTTCCAATGGTTTTTGGAGGAGTTGTTTTTTCCTTAAATCCTCAAAATCTAAATAGATAGTCCCATTGCAGCTGTTGTTATTGTTGTTGTTTTTAAACTTGGTTTGCATACAGTGACAAACCGACGGTCGGATCAACAGGCGTCTGATGTCTGTATTGCTCCCTTCCCTGTTTAGTATTCCTATGACGGGATGGAGATTAACAGCCTGCCGGTGGATCTGACGGTCGTGTGGAATGGGAATTTCAACATTGACAACCCAGCCCAGAATAAAGGTAACTCATCGTTTCAACGTGTCCTTGGAAGTGGTAACCTTAGCAACAAGCCGCTTTTGTTCCCTAAACCTAGCCAAACCGTGCTTGCTTCCTTTTGTCATCGATCGCTGGATGTTTCCCTGGCTAATTTTTGTTCCGCTTTTCAATTAAATGCATTTACTCGGGGTGAGGGGACACCAGATCCTTTCTGCTTGGAAAGCAACTCTGTTCTCCTCCCCATCAATCCCAAAACACCTGTCCCACTTTCTAAGCTTAATTTCAATAAATTATTCTCTGTAGGGTCCTTGGTGTTCTCTGAGCTTGGTGGTTTTCTTGCAAATGTTTCATGACCCAACTAGGGAATATCATCAGTGCTAGAAGGGAGTAGGGTTTGTAGAGAGGAGGAAGAGGAGGAGGAGGAGGAGGAAGAGGAAGGGAGAAGGAAGACTGTGGGGTCCTTGGTGCTCTCTGAGCTTGGTGATTTTCTGGCAGACGTTTCATGACCCAACTAGTTAACATTATCAGTGCTAGAAGAGAATGGGATTTGGGGAATGAAGGAGAAGAAGAAGGGGAACAGAAGGAAGAAGAAAAGGAAATGAGTAACAAGAGTAAAATGATGACTGTGGGGTCCTTGGTGCTCTCTGAGCTAAGTGGTTTTCTTGTAGGCATTTCATGACCCAACTAGGTAACATCATCAGCGCTAGAAGGGAGTAGGGTTTGTGGAGAGGAGGAGGAGGAGGAAGATGATGGCTGTGGGATTCTTGGTGCTGTCTGAGCTCAGTGGTTTTCTTGCAGAAAGGAGTGGGATTTGTGGAGAGGAGGAGGAGGAGGAGGAGGAGGAGGAGGAGGA
>BHFT01021034.1:0-23966 GCA_004320025.1 Laticauda laticaudata
GACCCCTGGTTTAAGAAGAAAGAGGTTCCAGATGAAAATACACCATGAATAGCATAAAGATGCTTGCTTGCTTGCTTTCTTGCTTGCTTGCTTGCTTGCTTGCTTGCTTGCTTGCTTGCTTGCTTGCTTGCTTGCTTGCTTGCTTGCTTTCTTAAAAGGATGGGAAAAAGAAAGGGAGGGAAGGGAGAAAGAGGGAAGGGAAATGAATGTGAATGAGATATGAATGGATGGATGGATGGATTGAGATGGATAGAGGGAGGGATGGAGGGAAGGAAAGAAAAAGGAGAGGAATGAAGGACCACAAACTCTAGCACTAGATGCAGCTTCAGATGATGCTTTGAAATAGCACAGCAATCCAGGGCTGGAAGTGACCACAGAGGTCATCTAGTCCAACCCCACACTGAGAGAATTGTTAAAGTGAGTTTCTATCTTTTGACCCAACCAGTCATGTGACCACCAAGCCACACTCAGCCAGTCACGTGACCAGCAAGCCACTCCCAGCCAGTCACATGATCAGTAAGCTACACCCACAAAATAGGCCACACCCACAGAATCAGTTGTTAAGAAATTTGAATCCCACCTCTGGTTTCCAGTCACCAAACAAATGTACTTACTAGCTTTTCCCTAACAAATTAATTTTGCCATCTTTGCAAATTCTGTTAACTTCACTAACATTCCTCCATTGTAGCTATTTCAGAGTCTTTCCATCTTTATAAAGACCTTTCCTTTCAGATGCTGCTTCTGAATGCCAGTCTCTAAAAAGTCTTCAAGACTTCCCTTATCTGTGACCTGATCAACATGAATGAGTGGTGACCTGGCATGTATTACCAATATGTGATTGGGTCTGGGCAGAGAATGGGGTCTTCTCTTCTCAGAGATGTGTCCATTCAAGTTTGGGGTGTAAAATTGCTATAGTCCACCCAGGAGATGGACTGCAGTAGAATAGTCCATAGGAGATGACTGAGGCATGAATAACTGAGCAAAACTCCAGGAAATGGCACAATTCACAGGTAATGTGAACCTATACAAAAAGCTCTCTTGGGTCCAAAGCTCAAGCTTCCCATTGCACCATTCTGGGTCTATCAGTCACCTGCAGCAGATGCAGCACCAAAAAACTCCAGGGCCAACAGAGAGTGATCTGACCATGATAGTGGAGTGATAGAAGCCTTGTCGAAATTCAGATCACATTGCCACTGCTCTGATAAGAAAACTAGACTAGTACTATCACTGTCATATTTCAGATCTTCAATGATTTGGGTAAAGCTCATGGTGTCAGAAACTCCTGACCCACTTCTGTTCCTGGGAAAATAGGAACTCTTCTACCAAACTGGCCATGGAGTCAAGGAACTTAGGCAGGGAGGTTGCTATGTGGCAGGGAGATGAGTACAATAGCAACAATCCCAACAGATTTCTAGAGACCTAGTAAATAGGGTGTCACAGCTAGCTATCTGTGGAGCAATATCTCCACAAGATATTGCCACAAGAGTACCTTAGATGACCATTACAACTCCTGTGCTTGCCTTTTGTTAGCTCTACTAGGTAAACCAGACCTGGAAATCAACTCCACAGTAAGGTTAAAATTACTTTTATTGAGATTGGCTATGACAACAGAATCTTGCAAGTCTGATTGTTCTTTGCTATCTACACCTTCTTATATTCAGGTGAATTAGGGAGAGTGTCTGTGTGAGTAGCATTGAGTGACGATGTAAATTGAATGAATAAATAAATAAAATGCTGAGATGAGAGATCAATGGTGCAATGGATTCTCTGTTACTGACACAAGCAACTAGTTAATCATTTTAATGCCTACTTAAATTCTCTGACTAATAGATCACTTTGGGAGTGAAAATGCTAAGAATCTCTAATATTACTTGTTATGTATTAGCATACTCACCTGTAATTGGTCAGTCTGTGGTGGCAGGAAATTTGAAGAGCTGTCACTGGCCACAACTGCGAGCAGCCCAACTATAAAATGGGCTCCCGCAGTTTCTTTTTTGTAGAGTCCTAGACAAAACTAAAAACAAATTGAAATCATGCTGGTGTCCTGAGTCTCATTCCCTCAACTTAACCCTGGTGACAAGGATGGGATATTGAGACAAAGGGGACCAGTGAGCACATGGTAACCAACAAACAACAGCGACACATCGAAGTGAAATGGCTGGAAACAACACGCCACACACACTGATCGATCCAGCAACTGAAGACTGGGAATCATACATCATCCGATTCCTCATGTTCCTTGAAGGGAGCAACCTCCATAATGTATCTGAAAACAGGAAGAGAGCCATTTTCCTCACCCATTGTGGTTCTGTGGTTTTTAAGATGGCCAAAGCATTAGCGGCACCTACCAACGTGAAAACGATGGCCTGGCCAAACCTGGAAAAGATACTAAGGGCTCACTACACACCAACCGTTTCCTGCCTAATCAGAAGACATGAATTTTATAAATGCAACCAAAAACAAGGGGAGAGCATCGGCGATTTTGTTGCAGCACTGCGAGACATCGCTGGAGCATGCAAATTCCTAAACATGGATGAAGCCATGATGGACTGAGTGGTTTTGGGACTGAGAAATCTTACATTCCAGGGCCGGTTATTAACAAAACCCAAAATAACACTCAAAGAAGCAATAGAGGAAGCTACCACAGCAGAAGGAAATGCAAAAATCAGCAGCCGCAATGTGGAAGATGAACAAAGTGCCACCGGAGACTTCAAAAAACATCACCACAACCCACCACAAGGACATGGAATCCCCATCAGAAGATGACAAAGAAGAAGAAGGGGTAAATCAATTCTGGGCAGAACAGGGTAGAAGGGACTGGAATGGAAAAAGGAAAAAATTCCGATGTGCCGGTTGTGAGGGGAGCCATCCATGTTCTGAGTGCTGTTTCCTAGATGCAATCGCAAACATTGTGAATGGTGGGGACATATTGCGAGGGCATGCCGAGCAAGAAAGAACTATGGCCCTAGACAAAGATGGAACACACACACCCCAGAGAGAGAGTGGGAGACAAACAGGGAGCTGTTGGAACCAAGACAACAGAAACAGGCGAGGAAAAGAAACAAGCAACGGAAGGGAAGAAACACACCAGACAATGACCATCGGACACTCCAACACAACAAATGCCAAGAAAGTATATGTCCAGGTCACCACAGAAGGTCAGCCATGCCAGATGGAAGTGGACTCAGGCTCATACTTGTCTATGGTATCGTAGGACACCATAAAAAGACTGATACTAGACCTGAGTCAGAACTCGAAAAACAAACACTAACACTAAAAGACTAACCAGGAGAATAAAATCCCCATAGAACTCCCCGGTCAGTTCAAGGTAATCTTCAAAAAATACACCAGAGTCCTTGCACTAACAATAGTTGACCGGAATTGACCCAGCCTATTGGGACTCGAATGGTTTGCACCATTAGGAATTGAAGTTATAGGAATAAACAGCATAACCAAAACAGAGTGGGAAAATGACCTGATGGAAGAATTCCGGGATGTATTCGATGGAGAACTGGGCAAATGCTGGGGGTCCCCAAATTCCTTTAATCTAAACCCAAATATAGCTCCCATAAGATTAAAGGCAAGGAGGGTTCCTTTTGCACTAAAACCGAAAATCAATGAGCAATTGAATAAACTCATCGCGCAAGGGGTTTTAGAACCAATTGACCATGCGAAGTGGGAAACCCCAATTGTTACACCAATTAAACCTGATGGGTCGAAGCACATCTGCAGGGATTAACAAAGCGACCCTTAACCATGCAGTCCAAGAAAGCGCATACCCAGTCCCAGTGGTACAGCATCTATTATATTCCCTGGGGGGGGGGGGANTCTCGGTGGTACAGCATCTATTACATTCCCTTAGGGGGGAAATATTCATGAAACTAGACCTTGCACAGGTGTACCAACAGTTGCTCATTGACCCCCAAACAGCAGAAGCCCAGACAATTGTGATGCACAGGGGGAGGCATTCAAATGCAACAGATTACAATTCGGCATCAGCATCTCACCAGGGGTATTCCAGAGCTTAATGGATCACCTATTGCAAGGGATAAAAGGGGTGGTACCATACTTCGATGGTGTCCTGCTATCAGCCAGGAACAAAGAACCAGTACGTGACTGCTTAAGGGAAGTCCTAGGCAAATTCAAGGAGGCAGGACTAAAAGTAAAAAAGGAGAAGTGCCAATTAGCCGCCAGCAAAGTTGAATTCCTAGGATACCTTATAGACAATTAAGGAATCCACCCCACTGAAAATAAAGTCAGAGCAATCAAGGAAGCCCCCAGACCCACAAATAAAATTGATCTACAAGCTTTCTTAGGACTCATGAATTTTTATAATATATTCCTACCTCAGAAAGCAACCATTGCGGAACCACTACACAGGTTGCTTGACAAGAAAGCAACCTGGTCCTGGGCACAACGAGAAGAAGTGGCATTCCAGGAAATAAAAAACTTGATCACATCAGACCGTGTACTGATACAATACAATGAGACACTTCCAATAACCACTAACCTGTGATGCATCACCTTTCGGCATTGGCACAATACTCAGCCATGGACTACCAGATGAGAAAGAAGCACCTATAGCCTTCTATTCAAAGACATTGTCAAAGCCAGAGTGGAACTACAGTCAACTAGATAAAGAGGCATTGGCTGCTGTCACCAGAATAAAATGTTTCCACGAATATATCTTTGGGAGAACTTTCACACTAGTCACAGACCACAAGCCACTCCTGGGCATAATCGCAGGAAATAAAGCTACACCTAATATACTGTCACCATGAATGACAAGGTGGTCAGAATTCCTGGCTTCATATAACTACAAACTGATCTACTGACCCAGAAAAGACATAAATCATGCTGAGGTGCTTAGCCGTTGCCTTCTACCTGACATAGAAGATGACGCATCACCAACCACATTGACCCTTCAAATAGAGACATTAGAAAAGCTTCCCATAATGGCAACAGACATCGCTAGGGAAACAGCTAGAGACAAAACCCTGGCACGAATTTTAAATTGGGTAGGAAAAGGATGGTCAGAAACAGAGAACGATGAGACCATCAGACAAACAGTACTTTCAATGCTTAAGGGGTGTGTACGATGGGGGGATTGGGGGATCATACCGGACAGATTAAGGAAACACATACTAAAATTATTACATGAGGGACACCCGGGAATTGTAAAAATGAAAGCACTGGGAAGGAGTTATGTATGGTGGTCAGGTATGGATAAGGAAATAGGGGATTGGGTGTCAACATGTAAAAGCTGCCAGGAATAGAGGCCAACACCCCCCACAGCACCACAACACGAATGGGAAGCACCAATGATACCATGGTCCAGATTACGCATTAATTTTGCAGGCCCGACCAAAGAACACACATTTCTAATAGTCATAGACGCTTAGTCCAAATGGCTAGAGGTAAGCATCATGCACTCCACTACAACAGAAGCTGTCATTAGACAGCTCAGGAAACTTTTTGCCACACATGGATTGCCGGATTTGATTGATTGGACCGCAATTCACGACAACATTTAAGGGATTTCTAGCACAACAGGGGATAAGGCATGCACTAACAGCACCGGGACACCTACGAACAGACAGGCGGAATGCATGGTATGTTACATGAAGGAAACATTACAAAAGCTGGGGCCTGTGGACACACAAGAAAAGATAGATAAGTTACTAACCATTCAACACATGACACCCAGTGCCACAACAAATAAAAGCCCAGAAGAGTTACTAATGGGGAAGAAACTAAGATCACCCCTAGACAGACTACACCCCAAATATAGCCCAGAAAAATCAGCAGACTCCTCTAGTAATTGCTGCACATTCAAAATGGATTTTTTATGCAAAAAATCTCACAGAAGAACCACTGTGGATATCAGCAAAAGTAACTCAAATCAAAGGGCCCCGTTCATACAGAATAGACACCATGGATGGGAGAAGCTGGAGGAGACACATTGACCAGCTCAGAGCGAGAATCATGAAGGGCGACCCAAGCAGAACCACGAAAGAGGGGGGAGACCCATCAAACAAACAAAACACAACCAGAGAAGAGGGGGGAGACCCATCAAACAGACAAAAAACAAGTAGGAAGGGAGGGGGAGACCCTCCACAAACAACAGAAATAACAGAACCCTGACAACTACATAACAACCAATACTAATACTAGCCCCGGTTGGGAAACGCAAACACATACCTAAGACCAGGGAAGAAGGCAGCTCTGGAAGACAGGAACAGGCCCTGAAGGATAACGGGGAAGCAGTCTCTGGCAGGAGCGGCCAGGCCAACTCAATCAGCCAGGAAATTCCTGGAAGGAACGGCATGGCCGACTCAACCTTCCAGGGCATTCCAAAAAGACAGATGGGAGGAACAGCAGATCCGTCCGAACAGCTCAGGAGCCAAACGGAGACTGAGTTGTGCAGGTCCGGTATAACCCATAAAAGCCGCGCGAGATTCCAGTTGGTAGGACTGGACCAGGTGGGGATGGGTGTTATATATTAGCATACTTACCTGCAATTGGTCTGTCCGTGGTAATGGGAAATTCGAAGATTCGTCACTGGCCACAGCTGCGAGCAGCCCGACTATAAGAAGGGCTGCCGTGGTTTCTTGCTCCTCAGTCCTAGACTGAAGTAAAAACAAATTGGAATCATGCTGGTGTCCTGAGTCTCATTCCCGCGACTTGACAAAAATGCTCTTCTGAGGAAAAACAGTCATATTAAAAATCAGTTGCATGAAATGTTTCCACATAGCAGATGCTGAAACATTTTCTCAGGCTGTGCAAAGTATCTGATGTCAAAGCCAAGGCAGCTCTTTGGCTATAAATGACTTTGGCAACAATTCTGAACTGCCCTTTTAAAACGAGTATGTCATGCCATGAGAAGGTCACACTAATTTTAAGTATCTCTTTTCTTGCTATTTAATATGAAGTTGACAGGGAGAAGGCACATTTTAAAAAATCAGAGAAGTAAATAGCAATATTTGAAGGATTGCACAAATAGCAATATATGGAAATAGCAATATTTGAAGGTGAGATACTGTGAAAGTATATTAGTTATAACAATTATAAAACACTCCAAACATAAAAAACCTGCCTTATATAAAAGAGATCCTACAGGATTAGCTCAAAGGCCAGGAAATGTAACACTTTCTGTTACTTTCATCACTTCAGTGCTTCTTGGAAATTCAGAAGCAATTGATATTTAGACTTTTCATCCTGATAATATCATATGTCTTTCCCCTGTTTGAAGTTTTTTGAAGAAATGAGTTAGGCCTGATGTAATGAGAACAGTCTTGTGTTTTGGTAGGACAAAGCATAAATACTTCTACTGTTCTAAAATAGAATATTCATGAGAGTTGATGTTCTCAGTATAGGAATGTTCAGCATATAGTCAAGATAAAAGAAGTTTAATACACACACTTATTTCTGGTTTGCCCATATACTGCATACAAAAGTATTTATTTTTCTAGGTCTAGAATTTTAACAAATTAGAAGACAATCATGCTAAAATTAAAATACAAAACAAAACAAAGCATTTATCTATGTCCTTCTTCATAGGTAATATAAAAAAGAAGTTGCAGCTTGATTTTTCACTTAGGTAATGTATATCTTGACTATTTTACTATAGCAAAAGGAATCCAAGAGAAGCTTGGTGGAGAAAATGCAATTCAGGGTCCTAATGCAAATTATTAATTTAAGTTTTAGCTCTTATGCAAAGTTCTGGAATTTAATTAAAATAAATTTTAAAATTGATAGAGGAAACTTGAACAACCTCCCTATTGGGTAAATAATTAACACCATTTTGTAATTCCCATAATTTTAATCAACACATGTAGACATTTCTGGTATGCTTAGAACATGTGGAACAGAATTTCTTTATTTTTGCCTTCACTCTGTCAAATATTAAGCAACATTATTATAGCCATTACTATATATATAGGTATACTATAAATGAAGTTTGCACTACCTACCAAATATTCAAGCCTACAGCATGCTGTTTGTGTTTTTGCAAATACAGTATCATTATTTTGCCCTTTGATTGGGATAGATTGTTACTAGTTTTATCCAATAAGTACACCCTTGATATTCAAACAAGCAATAACTCTATTAAATAAAATATAAATAATGAATTCCACCAAAGCACCTTTCTATCTGAGAGCCATTTCTGATGCTGTTCTCTCAAATTCAATTTTTTTTTTACTATGGTCATAGACCAGTATTAAAATAAAAGCATGAAAATAACAACAATCAGAAAAAATAAAAATAAAAGACAGACAAAATAATATATTACAATTGATGATGGGTTATCAGAGGCAGTCAGAATCTTCCTAATTTTGACCAAAAGTTTCAGAGAAGCTACTTTGTATCGATCAGGTAACCATTGTACAAAAAAGGAAATCGGTATTTCCCAGATATTTTATTAGGTGAGGTGTTATAAATTGAGTCTGTGAGTCCTAACAGAAGATGAAATGTAGCAGGATCTCAGCTGTAGTTTCAATGGCTCCTTATCCACAGGAGCTCAGCGGCATTATCAGCTTTTATAAGTTAAAACAAAAGGTAAGCATTCTTTTGAGGCAGCTCTTCTCCTTGATAACAATCAAAGAGAATTATCAGAAGGCTGAAACCCAGCCTCCAATCTCCTCAGAGCTTTTCTGCTGGATAGGCTCCTTCTAGGGTATTTTAGAATGTATTAGTGATATGTCTGAGATCCAGAAGAGCATGTGATATATGAAATGTGCACTTGGAGAAGGAGAAGGGGAGAGTCTCAAAAGGAGCACTAAAGTTTTCATGTGGCTCTATAAAAAAATCTGACAGTACATCCCAGAGAAAAGCTCAAAATAAGAAACTGCAATCTTGAACCAGGTAGAGAAAAAGGGTTCAATGTATTTAGATGGAATTTAGCAGCTGGTAACATTTTACTCACTTTATGTGGGTTTAGAGAATCAAAACTCTTAAACATTTGAATAGGACATCCTAAGGACAGGCTAACACTGTAATTCAAACTAGAGGATTAAAAAACCTCCCAAAAGATGACAAATCATGTTGGTATTATTGCCAAGAAAAGCATATGATAAGCAGGGGTGAGATTCAAATTTCTTAACAACTGGTTCCGTGGGCATGGCCTAATTTGTGGATGTGGCTTGGTGGTCATGTGACTGGCTGGGTGTGGCTTACATGTAAATATTGTAAATATACATGTAAAGATTGATTTTTTTATTTTAAAAAAAGAGCAACTTTTACCCAAAATCATGTAAAGCAGGCAAGCAGATTGAGCTGCTTGCAGAATCACAGCTTCACCCCAGATCTACCTTTCTGCAATGTGTTGCCTAAGTCTGCACTGAAAAATAGAAGCTTCAATCCTAAGGAAGGTTCAACTCTGCTCTCCCTCCCCCAACCCCCTGAATACACCCCTGACTAGGCCTCAGGGAAGCATAATAACAACCGGCTCTATAGAACTGGTCCAAACTGGTAGAATCCCACCCCTGATGATAAGGTCCCATTAGTGAGTAGGAGTCAAGCTAAATTTAAGGGTATCTTTATTTTATGGAGTTTCAAAGAATGAGAGAAGAATATCTAGCTTTCTAATTTCAGAGCACAACACTGCTGCCAGTTCAACATTTACAAATCAATTTTATACTGAAAAAATGACTGTGATGTACTGGTTACAAATGACTAATCCAAAGACATACAGTAAGCTTTAATGCCAAGGGTAAACCTGAACCTAGGACTATGCAATTCTATCACAATAACATAACCACCCCATCAGTGTCCCAGTTATGTGGATGAACATGATTGGGTTATTATAATTACCTTTGATTGCACTGAGTTCCTGGAGGAAGTATATAAACCTAGCAAGTTGTGATGATTTCCCTGGATGCTAGCAGATATGAGGAGGAAGAGGCAACTCTTATTAAATATTAGAGAGCTATGTAGAGGAGTGCCAAGAGGTTATCAAGGCTCTGAGCCAGGAGTGGAGCAGCCAGATTCAATGGAAAGGTCACAGAATGGGCAACTGAATGAACAGTTGGCTTAAGCAAGAAAAAGGAGAGGTATAGCTTCAGTTGGACAGCTCAGAAAACCCATGAGGAGAAGGTGTGTGGCTGCTGTTGTCCAGTGGAGATGAGGACAAATTTCTTCCTCTACCTATTCCGTGAACACACAGGACTGAGAGTAGATAAATACAATGGAGGTCAGAGGCAGCCTCATTCCTTTGGTAAGTTTCACTAATTAAAAACAACACTGGGATCAACTCTTTCTTCTTATCATGCACTTGTTCAGCCATCATCATTCTTCCCATGGATTTAAACCTTGATTCTGCTGCCAAATTTAGATTCTGCTTCTCAGACTTCAGATTTTGATTCTGGAATTGTGGACTCAGATTTTGGATTTGGTGAATTGGAACCTTGAAATCTTGGACTGGGGAGCTGGGATTTGGTGGCAAATTTTATGAACTTGTTCTGTGTTCCCAAATCTGAAATTTAGATTGATGAAGGTTGTGCTGATTCCTGTGTGAGGTTAATCCTGGGGAATACTATTTGGGGTTGACAAAGCCTCAATTAAGACTTGAGGTGTGTCTATTTGTGAGAAGGACAGGACTTAAGTTCTGAATTAATAAATAATTTACCATGTAAATGCTGATAAATTAATATTTAACTCAGAAAAATGTAAATACATTAACTATGTCTGCAGTAATGCCACATCTTTCAGAATATGTCATTCATACTTCATAAGAGTGAGCAGAACCAACTTCTGTTCCCCAATATTTCTATTTCAGCTAACACAGCAGGAACGAACCACACAATTTAAGCTCATTTCAAGTACTCCTACACTTTGTGAAAGAAAAACACTTTTAAAATGCTTCTCCATAAGTATGTAGCATGCTAATTAAGAATACAGTCTACCATTCTGATAACTTCATCTCAGAAAGAATTTCTTGAAAGAGCAGCAGGGTCCAAAGGAAGCAGAAAAATGATATCCACAAAAAGATCCAGTACAGAGAGGGATTATTAAGATGTTCAATTAAAAAAAAATTCTAACTGCATTTAAAAACTGAATGTGCCAAGGATTCTGGCTTAGAAAATAAAGAATCCCTTAAGAAAGAGCAAACCTTAAAAAAAAAGAACAAGGGAATAAACATGTGTCTCTATTTTTATTTTCTCTCAGAGAAATTGTGAAAACAGAATTTGACAAAAGTGAAAGAAAAACAAGAATCCTAGCAAGAAATCACTATTAAAAGCTTAATTTCTTGATTTCTTCAAGTGCTTTATAATAAATAATGCTTTGAAAAGTATTAAAATCCATTGGCCAGCTACTTAAGGCAATGCATCACTCCATTAGCTGGTCCACGTACAGAGGAACACCAATGTTTTGTGATTCCATAAAGCCTGAAAGTGTCAGAAGAGCTACTAAATTTTTATATATTGTATAAACTTTTGTTTTATCAATATATAAAATACAAAGAAAAATAAAAAATAGGAAATTAAGGCAAGGAAAAATAAAGGAGGAAAGAAAATATTAGTTAGAAGGGGAGAAAATATTAGTTAGAAGAAAGAAAAAGGTGTTGACTTCTGACTATTTTTAGCACAGTGCAAGATAACATTACAACCTCAACTTTTTACTTTTACACATTAGTATATCACTAACCATTTCTATAATAACAAATCTATCTAATGAGCAAAACCAATTCTTTTTCATCAAAAGTACAAAATCCAGAAGTGATATCCAAATAAAAAAATAAATATAATCTCCTCTTTGAATTAACCATCACTGCTTTATCTTCCTTGCTGTTGAAATAATATGGATTTCTATTTGCACTTAGTCTTTATAAACTATCATCATTTCTATTAACAAAATTCACAATTGTTTCAGATTTGTTAAACTTCAAGAGAAAAATATTTTTCATTCATTTTAAAATACTAAGCTTTTCTTTAAAAACATTACCAAAATTAAAAAATATTCCAATTCATCTTTTAAAACTTTCTCTTAGCATACACACTTTAAAGTTAATTTTCAGACCAATAAAATCCTAACTAACTCAAATTACTTCACTAAATTTAGACCGCTCCCTCTAACTTACCCTTATAGTATGTGTGTATATATTTTTAAGTTTTATGGGGTACTTACATGTATAGTATTCAGCTTTGTTCGGGTATTTTCCCACGTCATCATAGTTGTGCTTTTAAAGTTGAAGCAATGTTTCGGCAGAATCTCATCTGCCATCAATCAGGCTTCTGTAATAATGCATACAGAATTGTGTACATTGTATTGTATATACACAATACAGAAGCTGGATGATGGCAAGATGATATTCTGCCAAAAGTTGCTTCAACTTTGGTGTGGTATTCAGCTTTGTTCGGATATTTTTCCACGTCATATAGTTGTGCTTTTAAAGTTGGAAGATCAGTATCGATAGGCAGGTCTGTAAGCACATGTTATACAGACAGCTCTGATGATGGCAGATGAGATTCTGCCGAAACGTTGCTTCAACTTTAAAAGCACAACTGTGATGACGTGGGAAAATACCCGAACAAAGCTGAACAACATACATGTCAGTACCCGTGAAAACTTAAGAATATTATCGGGTATTATCCCACATCATTGTACTGCTGTTAAGTTGTAGCAACGTTTCAGCAGAATCTCATCTGCCATCATCAACCTTCTGTATGGATGTGGGTCCCACAGCTTCTGGTTTCAAATTCGAGGCTGGTCTATTTTGATTGGCTAAGAGTCTGAGTCTGTGTTCACTGGAACTTGGAGTTTGATTGATTGGTGTTTTGGTTTCTTCTGTCTGTTTTGTGGCTTTGATTGGCTGGCAACACTCTGTTCCTGTGTGGAGGCTTTCAGTGCAGCTTGGCTTCGTGTGAAAGGACGGCTTGCTATCCATTAGGAAGAGCTAGGTTTCACCTGGGTGCCTGGTGGGGGAGTGGTTTGAGTTGGAGGCATCAGAGGGAGTTCTGCTTTGTGCCAAGGTGTTCATCTTGGTTTTGTGGTGTGGAGATCTTTCTAATTTGAGAGTGCAGGCTTCCCAAATGATTTGACAGTCTGCTGGAATCATCTCTTCTATTCATCTTTAATGGTCTTTTTTTCAATCTCTATGGCTTCTCTGATGATTCTGGTGGCTGGGGTTTTCTATAAGTGGCTAAGGGTTTTTAGTGCCATTGAAGTTTGATGTTGTGGACCTGTGGTTTTCAAATGTGTTGGACTAGTGAGGAGGTGGTGGGTTCCAGCTTTTTACTGCATTTTTGTGGTTCATCTAGGCAGGTATTATTCTTCTATTGGTCTTTTTTTGCTGTGTCCAATTATATGGCCGGGCATTATGTAACAGGGAATTTTCGTATATGCCTTGGTTTTCGCAGGTCAATTTTGTCTTGGGGTTTCTAAGGAGCTACTATTTTTTGTCTGTTTTTGAAGGCAGTCTTGATGTGATGCTGTGTAGATCTTACTGATTTTATTGTAGTAACCTCTTATGTAGGGGCAAGACAGCTGTTTCATAGGTCTGTTGGTCTTCCTAGGTCTCTGTTATGTCTGGTGTGTTTTTGTGGATCAAGTTGGTTGATTTTGTTTTTTTTTGGAAGCCATTAGCTGTCATACTTCAGTCAGGGTGCATAGTTTCAGTCCTTTATATGTGTCTTATCTGCAGGCCGTTTTGGTTTCTGGTAAATAGGGTTTTCGCCACGGAATGTTTGTTTTCGCCAACATGTAACCCAAACCTATGGCTAAGATACATCCGATGACACATTTGTGATTTGGCCCATGGAAAAGAAAACCTAAACAATTTTCCCCTAACACACCTAAACAACACACACCCAAAATCAAGTTCACCATGGAAATAAACAAACAACTACCATTCCTAGATGTAGCTAATTACAAAAGACAGAATGGCACACTGGGACACCACCATATACCAAAAGATAAACACACACCAACCGCTACCTCAACGCCCAATCCCGACCACCACCCAGCACACGATAAATTCCGTGGCGAAAACCCTAATTACCATAACCAAACACTGGCAGATAAGACACATATAAAGGACTGAACTATGCACCCTGACTGAGGTATTGGACAGCCAATGATTCCAAAAAAACAAAATCACCAACTTGAATCCACAAAAAACACACCAAGACATAAAGAGACCTAGAAGACCAACAAGACCTATGGAACAGCTGTCTGCCCCTACATAAGAGAGTACTACAGATAAAATCAGTAAGATACTAACACAGGCATCACATCAAGACTGCCTTCAAAACAGACAAAAAAAATAGCAGCCATCCTTAGGAAACCCAAGAAGACAAAATTGACCCTGGAAAACCAAGGCCTATACGAAAATTCCCTGTACATCCATGCCCGGCCACATGCAATTGACAGACCAATAGAAGAAATAAGTACCTGCTAGATGAAACACAAAAAATCAGTAAAAAAGCTGGAAACACACCTCTCACTAGTCCACACATGAAAACCACAGGTCAACAACATCCAAACTTCAATGGCACTAAAACCCTAGCCACTATAGAAAAAACCCAGCCACAGGAATCATCAAGAGAAGCCATAGAGATTAGAAAAAAGACCTGACAGCATGAATAGAAAGAGTGATTCAGCAGACTGTCAATCATTTGGAATTCCTCACTCTCAAATAGAAAATCTCCACACCACAAAAACAGAATGAAACACCTGAGCACAACAGACTCCTCTGATGCCTCAACTTCAAACACTCCCCACCAGGCACCCAGGTGAAACCTAGCTTCCTAATGGATAGCACCGTCCTTTCACACCGAAGCCAAGGCTGCACTGAAAGCCTCCATCACATGGAAACAGAGTGTTGCCAGCCAATCAAAGCCACAAAACAGACAGAAGAAACCAGAAACACCAATATCAATCAAACTCAAGGTCCAGTGAACACAGAACTCAGACTCTTAGCATCAAAATAGACCAGCCTCGATTTGAAACCAGAAAGCTGTTGGGACCCACATCCTATCAGAAGGCTGATGAATGGCAGATGAGATTCTGCTGAAACGTTGCTACAACTAATAACAGCACTACAATGACGTAGGATAATACCCAAGAAGCGAAAACAGCACACACCACACACACCACACACACCATATATGTAGGTCTTGGCATGTTGGGTCTTTTCCATTAAGATTGAGAGTATGCTTGGCAACCTTTCGATGAAGGTCCAAGTCCGCAATCTTCCGGCTGGTGCTTTTGGCTTCTTGCTTGGGTGAGAGCAAAGATAATCCGGAGCTAGCCAAAGACCCTCTCTCCAGAAGAAAATGCCTATCAACAAAGACTACCTGAGAACAGGAATTACATACCCTCACTAACATATTAATGTCCAATGGATTCCAAAGACACAATTACCAACCAATCCTAAAGGAGACACCCCCAGAAACCGCGACACAGAACAGGACAATTGGTATCACCCCTCCTCCCCTACAAATCAAAAGACACTACAGATAAAATCAAGCAAAATGCTCCACAAGCACAATTATCAGGAAGCCTTGCGCTGAAATCAACAAAAAAATAGCCAACATTCTAATGAACCCAAAGACAAGATCCAATGCTAGAAAACCAAGGACTATATGAAATACCATGCAACAATTACCCAGCCAATACACTGGACAAACCAACAAGAGAATAAATGCACACATGGGCAGAACACAAGGAACACAGTCAAAAAAGAAAGAAAATACTTTCTCCCTTTTCCAGCCACCTTTAAAAGCAGAGGACATGAAATTTAATTTTTGAGGGAACAAATTTATCTCCAATCTGAAACATTTCAACAAGAAAATATAATTCAGGAAGCCATTGAAAAATAGAGAAAACCGACATAACATGAATAAACAGGGGATGATGCCTCTGCCTATCAGATATCTGGAAACTAGCCCTTATCAACAAATGAGTCCCAAGCCACAAAAACCACACCAGACCCAAAAACAACACGACACCCTGCAATTCTCTCTCACCAGATCTTCCAAACTCAAACCCAATCCCATAGAAAAAGGACACCCATCCATTAAACCAGACCATGTTGCATCACCAGCTGCCACACCCCCTGACCCCCAAAACCAAGCAAACGGGCATATGCCATGGGAAGACATATCCAGACCTCAAAACTCGGAGCCAAACCAAAACCCGGAACATCACATCACAAGCCACCAGCTCAGGGTATCACAACATGAACTCAGGAGGTTACACCACAAAACCTCAGGATGTTGCAACATAGCCAACGACCCAGGAGATTACAGCACAAGACCCAGGATGTCACAACAATAGAACTCAGAAGTTCATCACACAGTCCATTACCCAGATTGTTACAACACAGGAGGCTGATAGACACACAGCCTGTCTAATATCTCTTCAAGTAATAAAAATATAATTTAAGAAAAAAGAGTGGGGGAGGGGAATAATATGGCTAGCTAAACCATAATCATAGAGGTTATACTCTTTAAAGAGCCACGGGGGCACAGTGGTTAGAATGCTGTATTGCAGCTACTTCTGTTGACTGCCAGTTGACTGCAATTTGGCAATTCAAATCTTACCAGGCAGGCTCAAGGTTGACTCAGTCTTCCATTCTTCCAAGTGGGGTAAAATGAGGATTCAGATTGTTGGGGGAACTATGCTGACTCTGTAAACCACTTGAAAAAGGGTAAACGACTGTGAAGCAATATATGTCTAAGTGCTATTGCTATTGAGCTTGTGATAAATTTTTCACAATTAAAGGAATTCAAATATTTATCTACAGTAAAAAGGTATATATGTACAATACAAATTCACAAATTTCAATGGGAAAACGTTAATGATATGACTGCAATGATAAAAAAACTCAGGGCTAATGCATTGAAATTTGAAAATATATCATTATATTTGGAAAACAGCACTAAAAGTTTATCTAGCACTGGGGGTAAATGGGGGAATTAAGCAAATGCAGTTGCATTTTTTTAATTACCAGGTTATATAGTAGTTTTATCATCTTGAAAATAATCATAAATGTGCCATGAAGTTTCCTTTTACAAGCAACTTATCATATCTGAAGGAGCAGAAAAGAAAGAGGAAAATGTGTCCTTAAAGATAGGGATAATGGAAACAAAAAAATTACCTATGCTATGAAAAAATAGATCATGTATTATCACAAGAACTGTGTCAACATTGTATTCCAGACTAAGCACTTTGATGGTGTAATCCAAAGATTGTTTTCCTTCTATAAATAAAGTTATTGATGAGTTCCATGAGAGAGGTGACATTTTATTTTTCTTTCACTTTGAGTAATAAGTAGATTCTTAGCGATAAATATTTTTGTTGTTTTCAAGGAGACGGCAATGAATTGAAGAGATAAAGGAAGGTTTTCTACTCTGCTGAGTACATAATAGGCTAGGGAAAGTTCAAATGAAAATTGTTTTGTCAATAGTTTAGGAGATAATTGAATCAATAGCAACCACATCTGGTTTTAATTCCATCTTTGAATTAAAAGTGAAAATTGTTTGGATGCATCTTATGCTTCTTATACCTATACCATGTCAAAGACATAGAAAATTACATGAACTGGAGAAATATGTTTGTTACTCTGCTGGTTTGTAGATATTAACTAGAAAATTTAACTGTAGGGAGTAAGAATGTGAAAATTTCAAGCAACATATCTATGCAACATAATGGGTAATAATCCAGAAATATATTTCAGAATAGTTACTTCATAATTTCCTAAGGGAAGTTTTAAAGCACTATCTTAACAACAGTAAATGTGAATTAAGGGAACAATATATTTGCTAATTTAGGAGCATTGCACATTGCTAAACAAGTTTTTTGTTGTAAGTTTTGTTTGAAAGTCAAATACTAAGTTTTAATAGGATTTGCTAATAGTACTTTGTTGTTTGCATTAAGATGCTTGAGTAGAATGAGACTTAGATTCTAGTTCCTTGTTAGGTAGGGAAACTAAGTGACCTTGGAACCCACTTGGTGTCAAAATCTGCAAGATGCCAGTTGATAAATTCTCCAATTGTGTAAATGCATTAATACCTTTACTATAAGAATTAGACAAACACATTGCAGAAATCAAATGAATGCTGCAATCATGCTCAGAAGAACAAATTCCTCTTTGTTTTGATGGCCTAGAACAGGAGTGTCAAACTCACAGCCCATGGGCCAGATGCATCATGTGCTGACAAAGTTTAGCAAAGGGGAGGGGGACTCCTGATACATCATGCGATGCCACCATGACAACATGAGTTTGACACCCCTGGCCTAGAATCAATTTGGGTCAGAGCAAAGGAATATATTGAGGGAATCCAATTTACCACAAACACACATTATGTTGGTGAAACAGCTGCTTCTCTGTTTAGTAATGTTAGTACTAGGCTTTGCTTTGTGATTTTGCTTTAAGAAATTGCATATTCAAAACTTCATTGAAGTAAAAGCCACTACCGAGTTCTCTCCCCCCCCCCAAATTTATGAAGATGGCAAGTACATGTAAAAAAAATGTTGTATTTGAACACAANTCCCCCCCCCCCCAAATTTATGAAGATGGCAAGTACATGTAAAAAAAATGTTGTATTTGAACACAAGGCTCATAGTGATATTTCAAGAACATGACATACATTGCATTCAAATGCACATAAGCAAGAACCTTTGGTTTCCAAATCAGTTCAACTACAACAGTAACAGTAATAAAGAGTTTATTAATTAAGGGGGAAATTAATGACACTCTTCTGTTCTATTAATTAATTAACTGTTAATTCTGTTCTATTATTAATTAATTCTGTTCTATTAATTAACAGAAGTGTGGGACCTGCTGGTTTTCCACAGAGCTTGGAAAATTATGGAGAAGAGCACTTCCTAAGTACCACCTCATGACAAATTTAAAGCAAGTAACTTGGACCAAATTCATAATTATCTAGCAAAACAGGAAGACATACATGATGCAAAAGAAAAACATCAACTAAATATGTATAAAATATTAAACATACACAAAAATGCATTCAAGGTTTGGAAAAGTCATGAAAGAAAACAGAATTTCTGTACTCCCATAGTTAGGGTAGTTCCTATTAATTCCAACCTTCTGAATTAGCGCAAGAGGTCTTCAAAAAGTTACAGTTTTCTGAATCTCTTGGTTGTCATTTAATGGTTGACTGTAAAAATTTAGATACGGTAGCCCTAGGCATGGCAGAAAGGATTCACCATATTCTAGGAAAACTGCTATTTTGCACAATATGGAGACTAGATAACAATGGATTGTGAATTTCAGCTCTTTATTTTTCCCACTCATGCAGAAGCATGTGAATGCGAATCTCAACAAAATTGTTCTTGAATAACATTACTTTGCTTCATCAGAGACCATGTGAATGTCAAAAACTTTACTTTATTGTCAAAGTTAGTTTTCTCATAATTCCCAAAATCCTAGGAAAATGTCAAGTAAATCCAAAAGAATTAGAAATATCCTTGACTGAAAAGCCAAAGCATTCTCGCTCAAAAAGTTATTAAAATAACAATTTAGAGTCAGTTTGCTCAATATCAGGAGACTATTGATAGCTTGTACTGCTCATGTTTTTTAACTCCTCTCATCAAAAACATTTCACAAGGGCAAAGTAGAAGCTGATGACAACTTATGTAACTATTGTGAAGACAAAGGTAGAAAGGAAATATATGAGACAACTCAACCTCATATATAATTTTATTTTTATAATATTCTTGGGTTCATTGTAGTGTTAGTATGTGAAATCTTGCAGTAGCCATGAGGCAGAGAAGACTTAATATTCCAATTGGGCTTAACAATCAAATCATTGTTATGTAGAAACCAGTTACTTTTGTAATTTTGACGTAGAAGCAAATGTTTGTCATATCTCAACTGATTTCTGAAGAAATTTGCTATAACAGCATGGAGTACTCTTGACCTGCTTGTGTTTTCTTATTTCCTTGGCTGATGTTAAAATAATCCCCAGGCTATGCATTCATAGGTGAAGAATTGTGCTCTGCTTCTGTTTAAGATGTGTGGGGGAAAAACCAAAACGCAGAAGAGGAGCTCCTGCAGCTCCTAGCATTCTACCTGGTGCTGCAGTGACCCAGAAAGTTTAGTGTTGGGTCCAGAACTAAATTATTCACCACTCTTTTCCAAAATGGAAGGCAGTTCTTGACTTGTCTTAAAGAGGCATTTGCATGCCACTTTGAAAGAAAACACACATTTAGGCAGCATTTGGAGGGATTAAGCAAAATTACAGTTGAACAGAAGAGTGATAGATTTATGGTAAAACCTGCACAAGTAATGAGAACTTGAAATGCAAAACCAACTAATCAATCATTTGTATATGCCTTTAAATATTGTTTGCCACCCCAGGCATTTCAAGCAATGTAAAAAACACAAATAAGTAATAATTAAGAAACTATACTAACAAGCAGCAACTGAATCGCATGTCAGCTACTCAGAAATTCTAAGACAAAGCAACACAAATAGCAAATAAACAAATAAGAAAACATAATAAATCTATGTATCCACACAAAAGCAGTATAACTTCCTTGAGTGAAGAGAAGTGTGAAATATCAGTTCAGGAGGATCTGATTCCAAGATATGTTGCAGAATGCATGGAATTTATTTGTAGTAACTCTATTTGGCATACATATGTTGGTACCCGTTGTGCTATTTCCTTGACATTAGATTGACACAAAGCACAAAATCTCATGAGAAGCATTTTTTTTTCTGAAGAGAACATGCACCAGCTTTATTAAACAATCACAGAAATTAATATATACACGCTTCTGTACATTTTTAGAGCCAAACACTTTTTTAAACCAAATCTGAAGCAGTACACAACTCTACAATGATCTGAAGAATGAATTTGATTCCTAAAAGAAAAGTGAAGTGAATCAGAACTCTCATATTGAATGCTGAGACTGCAACTATCCATTTAATTGTCACTCACATACCAGCCACGGTGGCACAGTGGTTAGAATGCAGTATTGCAGGCTACTTCTGCTAACTGCCAGCTGCCTGCAATTTGGCAGTTTGAATCTCACCAAGCTCAAGGTTGACTCTGAGATGGGTAAATGAGGACCCAAATTGTTGGGAGCAATATGCTAACATAATAAACTGTTTAGAGAGCTGTAAAGCACTGTGAAGAGTATATAAGTCTAAGTGCTATTGCTTTTGCTATTCACAAGCAAGGATGTCTAAAACGTCAGTTTAGCATCATTTAGATAGTGAGATGGATGGTGCCTAAACTTGATAAATAAATTAAAAAATAAGTTTCAATGAGGAATAGAATTGCTGCTTATAAACATTAGTATTTAATTACTCATAGAAAGATGATTGATATCATCCATGTTGACAAGCTGTAGGGTTGCCAGTGTATCTGTGACTTCCTAGAGGCAAGTGGTCAAAGCATATTGGACATTTTTAGGATTGTTTTGGATTTTTGTTACTTTTTTATAACTCATTTTAACAAAGAAATGTAGAAATCAATTTTTGTTAGATGATAGATAGATGATTGGTAGACAGACAGACAGACAGACATACAGATGATAGATACTTTCATAATCCAAAACTAAGGCTTGGCTACTTGATAATTTGGGTTTTTCCTTGGTTGGCTTAGATAAGGTTGCCTAGTTTGAGTAATGAAACATCTGCAAGAAAACAACCAAGCTCAGAAACCACCAAAGATCCCTCATTTCAACCCTGAGTTGTAAATATTCTTCTTTATTGGTATAAATTAAACTGTCATGTCATTTAGTGGGGTACAAATTAATTTTTGCAATTTTTTTCATTGAAAAAATGTGCTTTTACATATCTAAAATATGTGCTTTTACATCAAAAATTCAAATCTGCTTTTATTTTTGCAATTGTACTACATTTAGCTTGGTAATTCAACATGTAATCACATATCACACAAAAGTTTCATGTAACCCAAATACTGTTAACTATCTTTCCAAAATTACACCTTGTTGTTACAAAAATTAAAGTTTTTTTCTGCATGAATCTTATCTAGTTAAGCAAAAAATAATCCATGCAATTATAAACTAGAAAGCAATTATCTGAATTACAAAACTGTTTAAGTGAGTTTCACCAAGTTTTGTTTTGATTCATTCTTTGACATCAGCCACTGACTTGCTTCTTGGTCTCACATTTATCATGTGTGCTTGCTCTGCTTGCTGTCTCTGTGATCTGTTTCACATATCTCTCCATTGATTGGGCATGACAGGGCCACCATAGTACTTGCATTGGTTTGTCAATGAACCTCTTTATTTCAACTGTAGTCAGTTTGCACATTAAAGGTGACTCATATATATCTTCAAACCAATCAGTCAGCTCCAACAGAGTGAATGCTCTCACATTGATGAAAGGTGTTTTTCTTACACATATGGAAAAGTCTCTCAGCACATCATCATCTGCACCTCTCAAGTCAATGATCTTTTGCACACGAGTTTTCCTCTCTTGAATGTCATCTGAACACAAGAGTGTATGGGTTATCATTTCATTGAAAGCATACCATGCTGAGCACTGAATCATTGGAAATATAGCATCTACTGCTTCTTTTGCAGACTGACTTTCTGCATCTGGAACAACACATGACACAGGTGTTCAATCCAGGAATATTTTGATGTTAAACCAGCAAAGGGTAGTCAACACCAACTAGGTATTCCACTATCATTCTTAAATTTGGGAGAGTTTTACCTTTAAAGCCATGTTTTGAAATCCATATTCAACAAAGTTATTTATGGCTGTCAACCAGCATGAATGGGTTACAGGGTCAATTTCCAGAAGAGCCAGATCTTGGGAAATTCTCCTGTCTTTATTGCCTGTATGATCCTATAGTCATACACTTGATCAGTAGAGAGCTCCTTTACAACACTGCTTCTCAGTAAAATGAGAGGCTCACTAATTGAAACCCTGGTAAATGAAAGATCATTGTCAAATTCTATTGTAGTGTCTAGCATTCTGCCAATTATCTGCCTGTTAATTATTAGACAAGGTCTTCCCATCCCAGTTTGTGATTAAATGGCATAGAGGTAACTCATTAGTGTGGAGTGCACACACCAACCAGATTAACTTCTAGTCAAGCTTGACCTCTACCCAGTGCATTTCACAGCGAGTATTAACATATGTAGAATCTCCTCCAATGGCCTTCAATTTTTTGTCAATGCCTTTCTTCTTCACTAAATACACCAGATTATCTGCAGTCACTTGAGCAGGTTTTCCTGGTTTTAAGCCTTTCTCTGGAATGAAATGATAAAGTTGTCTTCCACCCAGCTCACTGCACACAGAATAATGTTCTTTGATATACTGGAGAATTGCTGGTCTGAACTGTTTGCTGTCACCATAACTTTAGTTGCATTTCTACAGCCATTGGAGAAGATGCATTCTGTTTCACCCTTCTTACAGAGTTCATCAAATTCTTGATCTAGGGATATCATATTTTTTCCCTGGGCTCTCTTGACTTTATTGCTGTCAACCCAAAGTCTCTTGTCCCTTTTGATAAACAAGCCGCATCTGTGAAGGTGGCTGTGGTAATGGCAGCAGTGGCACATAGACCAACATCATATCTTATGCTCTGTATAGCAATATTTGTTATTTCAAATCTGTCTTTTCTTTTGAAGTAGAGGACATGTGTGTTTGGTCTAAGACCCCTTCATAACTTCCATCACATTCCTCTTGCTCTTCATCATCAGTCATAAGATATCATTACTTCAATAGTCAGTACTGAAATGTCTGGAATACTTCTTTGCCTCTCATTGTCTTGCCCCCTTTGAAAAGTGCTTAGTCACTTTTGCTCAGGCAAGCCAATATGGTGTAATCCAAAAGAACACTCTTGTCTCTCTGACCTTTAACAAAAGTCTCACTCTTCCTTTCCCTGTAGCACTGGTGCTAATAGTATGACAAAGTAGCTAGTAGTAACTGAAAAAAGTGCATTCTCCTGAAACCCATAAGAAAATAATATCAGATCATTTCAACTATCCAGGACACCCATTACATATCTCAAATT
>BHFT01021036.1:0-43977 GCA_004320025.1 Laticauda laticaudata
AGGTTCCTCTGGGTCTGGAGGTTTGTTAAGCAGCATGGTGATCCTCTCCTTCACCACCTGTGTACTGGGGATCCGCCATCTCCTTGAGGGTCTGGTTGACATAATTGAGAAAGGGCTTGCGGTTGGAGGAGGAGGATTCTGATGGGACCAGCTGAGAGAGGAGACCTATGCTGGTGCGGATGGTGTCCCTGATCTCCACCAGGACCTTGTGGCTCTGCCTCTCCTGCGGTTGGCTCTCTGCCTTACTGTGTAGGTGGAGGTGTAGGTGGATGCGGCTTCGGCAGCGGGTGTAACTCAATGTCTCCCTTCTCCCACTGCACCAGGGGAGTCCTCCGCGCTCTCCACCACGCTTTCCCAACACCTGCGCCGGGGTTCTCCGCCATGGCATGCTCCGTAATACCTGCATGGAGACAGGGACTGACTCTCGGCCGCCAGAGGACTGGCTCCCAGCAGGCTGCCGGAGAGAGAGGGTAGAGATTTTGGGCTCCTGGTGCTCCTCGTGAGGTGGCGGACCTCACCTCCAGGAAACTGCACTTGGCCATGACATAGTCTCCTCTCTGTCCGTCAGCTTAACCGTGGCCTGGCCAGATTTTTTGAGGTGCAGCTTCCCGTACAGGTGTGCATGTGCTTCCACCCAGCCGAGGAGCAATCCGATGTGGTAGCCCAGACTCTCCATCCTCTTCCTCCAAGCAGCCTGCATCCGCTTGGTCTGTCCTGTACAGCCGGGTGCCTTCGCCACAGATTAGTCGTTCTCTCTCAGCCACTCCAGCACTCCAATCCACATCGCTTCCTCAATGTAGTACTGCTCCTCTTCCCGTTGTTGCATACGCCTCTTCCTCCCTTTGCAGGACCAGATGGGCCCTCAATCAAGGGGCTCCAGGTGTAAGGCGGCTCCTCCTCCACACAACAGCAGCAGCATCAGCAGCGCAGCAGCAGCAGGATCATAATCATCATCATCAGCAGCAGCAGCAGCATAATAACCAGCAGGATCATAATCAGTGCAGCAGCAGCAGGATCAGCAGCACGCAGCAGCAGCAAGACCAGGATCAGTCAGCAGCAGAGTAAGCACCAGCACAGGGTCAGCAGACAGGAGCACGAGCACAGCAGCAGCACGAGCAGGACCAGGAGCATGAGCAGGACGAGCAAGACCAGGAGCACGAGCAGGACCAGCAGGACGAGAAAGTGCAGGAGCACGAGCAGAACGAGCAGGACCTAGCAGGACAGCAGGGACCAGGAGCAGCTTCAGCAGAGTACGCAGCAGCAGAAGCACCACGCCAGGAGCAGCTTCAGCAGAGTACCGCAGCAGAAGCATCACTGCCAGGAGCAGCTACAGCAGAAGCTCCAGCAACAGAAGAGCGAAGCCAAGCAGCAAAAGCCCAGCAGAAGACTGAGTCAGGGCATGGGGCGAGAGGGTGGCCCTGTCCCTCTTGCAGGGATGGCCGGCAGGTTGCTGAGGCTTTCGCTTCCTTCCCCATGTTGTGGAGTTGCGGCTGGCAGGAAGGCTTGCAGGAAGGCTGGCAAGGCACCAAGGCTGCAGGAAGGCTGGCAGGAAAGGCTGGCACCAAGGCTGCACCAAGGCCGGCAGGAAGCCTGGCAGGAAGGCAGGCACCAAGCTGGCAGACAGACTGGCTGGTAGAGAGGCTGGAAGGCAGGCTGGCAGCAAGGCTGGAAGGCAGGCTGGCAGCAAGGCTGGAAGGCAGGCTGGCAGCAAGGCTGACAGGGGGCTGGAAGGCAGGCTGGCAGCAAGGCTGGCAGGGAGGCTGGAAGGCAGGCTGGCAGCAAGGCTGGCAAGAGGCTGGAAGGCAGGCTGGCAGCAAGGCTGGCAGGGAGGCTGAAGCAGGCTGGCAGCAAGGCTGGCAGGGAGGCTGGCAGGAAGCCTGGCAGGAAGGCAGGCACCAAGGCTGCAGCCAGACGGCTGGCAGGAGCGGAAGGCAGGCTGGCAGCAAGGCTGAGGCAGGCTGGCAGCAAGGCTGACAGGAGCGGCTGGAGGCCGGCTGCAGCAAGGCTGGCAGGGAGGCTGGAAGGCAGGCTGCAGCAAGGCTGGCAGGGAGGGCTGGAAGCAGGCTTGCGAGCAAGGCTGGCAGGGAGGCTGGAAAGGCAGGCTGGCAGCAAGGCTGAAGGCAGCTGGCAGCAAGCTGGAAGGCAGGCTGGCAGCAAGGCTGGAAAGCAGGCTGGCAGGCAAGGCTGGAAGGCAGGCTGGCAGCAAGGCTGGCAGGGAGGCTGGAAGGCAGGCTGGCAGCACGAAGGCTGGCAGGGAGGCTGGAAGGCAGGCTGGCAGGGAGGCTGGAAGGCAGGCTGGCAGCAAGGCTGGCAGGGAGGCCTGAAGGCAGGCTGCCAGCAAGGCTGGAAGGGAGGCTGGAAGCAGGCTGCCAGCAAGACTGGAAGGGAGGCTGGAGGCAGGCTGCCAGCGAGCTGGCAAGGGAGGCTGAAGGCGGCTGCCAGCAAGGCTGAAGGGAGGAATGAAAGGCAGGCTGCAGCAAGGCTGGCAGGAGGCTGCCCAGGAGGCTGGGAGGCAGGCTGGGAGGCAGGCTTGGAGGCAGGCTGGCAGCAAAAGGCTTGCAGGCAGACATGCAAGGCAAGAACCGAGGTATCCAGCAGCAGGTCTTTCCTCCAAATGCTGGCCACGTGCGAGCTGCTTCCCTGTATATCTGTGGGGCTTGCGCAGTGCATACCCCCCGCATTCGCAATTAATGCGAGATATCCGTTCTGCTTCCGCTGTGCATCCGCTAGGCTTCCGCTGTGCATCCGCTTCATCCGCTGTGCATCCGTTCTGCATCCGTTGTTTCCGTTCTGCGTCCGCTTTGCTGAGGCCCCTGGAAGCCTAGCGGATGGCCATCCGCTTCCATCCGCTGGGCTTCCGTCCGCATCCACTTTGCATCTGCCCTGCGTCCTCCCCGCGTCCGTGTTATCCGCTCCAATTATGCAAATGTTTGCCCCTTTTGATGCGGGATAACAACGGATGTAACATTTTTCTCTTCCGTTGTGTCCTTTTTGCATCCGTTGGGCAGTGTGACGCGGCCTTAATATAAGCATCCCCCCGCCTTCCTTTTCATATATTTATTTCAAACTTTGGAAAGGAGCTGTAAGACAATTTAGGACACTAATGATATTGCCCAATATTTGACTCGAAATAGGCTTTAAAGAGATCAAAGGGAAGGTAAAAAAGGAAGTGAAGTGAAACATTTCTGTGGGGTCTAAGAGAATGCCCTATAAAGACTTTGAAAATAATTAACTTCAAATCCCTGTAATTCCAAAAGCTCACTTCATACTGCTGTGCCATAATGTTTTATAACAGAAATATTTTAATTCTCCCACTTCTCAATCCCCGAATACCAAAATGAAAATCAATTTCACTGAATTAAGGCATACCAAATTCTGTGCTGGACTGACTGCTATCGCAATGTTAAAATTCATTTCACGGACGAGCCAAGAGGTTAGATTTGACAGTCAAATAAAATATTAAGGTTTCCATAAAATAGCTGTAACTGACACATTCCACTATTAACTACATACCTGGGACAAGCCTAAAAACCTGTACATGGAATGAGAAATATAGTATTATTGTGACAAGCGATTTAAGATGCTTTATTCATTGATTAATACTCTCTCTTAAGCTGATTAATCTATTCATAATATTTAAACATATATCTCAGTGTGAATTCACTGTGGGAAGAATTTATGCAAGTGCGGAAGTCTGTGTTTATTTCAACTGAAACAATCCTTCTGAATCAGGGTTTAATTTTCAAGGGCAAAGCAAATGGCACAGCAGTCTGTTCCAGTGATTCAGTCTTCAAATTACTCATTGGATGAGTAAAATGGGGTTGAGGGAAGACAGGATGAATAAAAAGAAGCCACATCTGAGCTTGAGTGGGACACAAAGAGAGCATGTGTTGGTCTCTCCTAGACTTACTCTGTTGAAAGGAAAAATCCATCTCCAGTTCCAAGCTGGGAGAAAGTAGCTAGAAACAACATAGAAGCTGATTGGAAAGTTGGTTTATTGAATAGAACCACAAAGACAATGTACAGTTCTGAGTCAGTTGAACAAATGGTTGAATGAGTGGATGGATCTTTATAGGTTTCTGTGACTTTAAAGTTTTAATTGTTCTGGGAGTGGTGCAATAAAAGGGCTTGTGTTCCAAAAGGCTGTTGGGCAATTCTTATTGTGGCTAATGGCTTTCATCCTGTGTTGGATCTCGGGTGAGGTGCTGCTTTCTAATCCTACTATTCTGCCAAGGAGTTTCAAAATATCCCGTCTTGAATGGATTTCTGCCTGCAGGATTTGCTTTGCTTATGAATACAGCTATCTGGATACTTGTTTTCCTCTTTCAATAAGCTCTTTATTTCTTAAGTGCTGGCATCTACTGTGGGCTATTAAGAAAGACTTGGGGGCTGCTTCTCTAACACGTTTCTCCATTTCTTCTTTAGGAAAATATAATATTCTGCCTTTTTAAATATTTCCCAAAAATATTTCAGTCTTCTGGGGTGGGGTGGGGGCTTCCCACAACTCTTAAGTTATGCCCATGCTTGGAAAGAAATAGCCTCTAACCTCTTCATAGTAGTTCTATGCCATTGTTGATTTGTAGCCAGTAACGAACAAGGAAGAAATAGCAGAAGGAAGCCAGATCACATTTTATTTTGACAGACTGAAAGATTACTAATCACTTGGCAGGTAAGATATGGTTATCCTTGGCTGTGCCTATTTAAATACATTCCTGAGAAGCCCATCAGGGCTTTTAAATTTATTTCCTTCTATTTAAATTTACTGTCCTTTAGGCAGTACTGTGATTTAATAGCATGTTGAGCTTGGCGAGAAAATCAGCAGGGAGAAGAGCTGGAGTCCTTAGCCTTTTCTATGTACCTGAGCCAATATTTAAGTTGGTTTCCTGTCTCCCTCTTTTTTGAAGGGGAAATTTTTTTACCTTGTATGCTGGAAAGTGAAAGGGTTTCTACTTTTGGGACCAACAACAGTACTAGCCAAGAAATATTCATCTCTTCAAGTTGCCAGAACTAGAGCTAGAACCCAGTGAAAGGCAGGGAACAGGAAAAGGATGAGAACAAATGTGAAGCATCAAGAAGGATTCATAGAGGAAGAGATGATCAAAACAAACTTAGCAATGACATGGAAGCTCAATTATATCTTAGCTAATTCTACTTTACACAGTGCTTTATTATAGGTAGGGCTTATCTTTCACAGATTCTACTGATTTTGAAAAGAACTGAAGGATAGAAATATGTCTCTTTCTTTCCTTCCTTCCTTCCTTTTTTCCTTCCTTCCTTCCTTCCTTCCTTCCGCCTGCCTGCCTCTATCACTGGGTGTATGGATTACATTAAGGGACATCTTGTCTTTTCTCGAGTTCAAGTCAGGGCTAATTTCCCTGATTCCATGGAAAAGTTAATCTGACTGGAACCCAAAAATTATTAGGAGTGGCATGAGAGTGATACTCAGTCAAAGAGAGCAAATGCATTGTCAAAATAGAAAATAATTTGATTTATATAAAACTTGATGGCAATAATTTATATGAATTATAATCACCTTGCCCCTTTTTGTCCTTGAAATCAGTTGTTTAGAAGACAAGCAGCATACATCCATGCTGTAATCAGAGTGTAACTTTTCGGACCAGGGGTGTCAAACTTGTGTTGTCATGGTCATGGTGCATCACATGATATATTGGGATATATCATGGTGCATCACATGATATATATACTTTTTCCCCTTTCGCTAAACTGGGCGTGGGCATGGCCAGCGCATGATGCATCTGGCCCATGGATTGTGAGTTTGACAGCCCTGATTAGGATCATGCAATGCTAGGTTTACAATTCCAAGGAGAATTGGGAGCACATGGGAACAACTTTTTAAAACAGCTGCATCTTTTCCTGGGATACATGACAGTTGCAATCGCTGTAGTAGTTTGTATCTGACTATTGCAGATGTCATATATCCTAAGAAAAGATGCAGCTGCTTTAAACATTTGTTCCCATGTACTTCCAGTGCCTCCATGGAACTGAAAACCTAGTATTGCACAGTCTATTTAGAGTTAGACAATGCATTTGTTCTCTTTAGCTGAGTATCATTTGCAGGAAAGGATGTAGTTGCCTTAAAGAGTTGCAAACTGGTGCTGTACTTTAAAGCTCTGCTTATTCTTATTCTTATTTCCAAAGTTCTATATTATTATTATTATTTCCAAAGTTCTGCATATTCTTTGTATAGTTATTTATTTACCTGCACCTTGGTTCATATTGCGACACTGTTTACTCAGCAACTGTAAATTATACTCTCTAAACTCAGAAAAAGGATGACAATAAAATATAGTACTTTTCGCAAATTTGCTGAATTGGCACATACCCTTGTAGTTTTTGCTTGCTTAGGACTTTCCTGGGTTTGCAATTAAATATTTAAAATTATGTTTTGTTCATCAGTTGAACTAAAATGATATCTAAATATCCTAGCAATATATAGTTCTGAGGAAGTTATTGAAATTAGCTGCACTAAAATTAAGAACTTAATTTCCACTAGGTAAGCTATAGAGGATGACTGGCAGTTAAATGGCCAAACAGTGGAGTAAGTCAACATTTTGAAATATTTGCACATGATTCTTCAGAGCTCCACAAAACACATGATTCAAAATGTGCAATGATCAGTGGCAACAATTCAATGCTTCCACTTTGTCAGGGACATACAGCATGTTCCAGCAGCATTATACTTTTATGTGGCCAAGGCAACTATGCCATTTTTGTTTGGTACTTATGTAAGATCATATAGCTGCTTTGCCTTACTAGAAAGGGTTTAATCTAAATTCTACTATATTCACTAATACAGTATATTAAGGAGTGGTGTTATGGCATGGACCTGTATTACTGCTCACTAGTTTGGGGTTATTGTTTTTTCTAAAACATTGAGTCTCTGCTCATTGAGGACAGTTATGAATTAAGATGGAGAAGAGCATCTCTCTCAAAGCTGGTCATTCTCCCAGGCTGCAGGGCATATTCAAAGGTTGAGCCCCTGTTGGATCAATTTTCTCTGGTTATTCAAGTGGGCCTTGACTTATGACCATTTGTTTAATGATTGTTTGAAGTTATAACAGCATTGGAAAAAGTGATTTATGGTAGCATCCCTGTGGTCAATGCAATTAAAATTCAGGTGCTTGGCAATTATCATGCATGGTTACAACATCCCTAGGTCACGTCATTACCATTTGCGATCTTCCCAACTGGTTTCTGACAAAATCAGTGGGGGAAACTGGATGCATTTTATGGCAGCATTTCACTTAATAACGGTGGCAAAAAAAAATCTGGTCCAACTTGCTTCATGACTGCATTGCTTAGCAACACTAGTTCTGATCCCAATTATGGCCATAAGTCAAAGACTATCTGCATGTTGTTTGGGGGGGAGGCATTCATGATTGGTTTTGTTTTGTTTTTTTCTTTTTAACCTGGAATTTTACACCACCCAGAAATATTGGGAGTCATTCAGTTTATAAATTGTTTCAAATCAATAAATTGTACACATAAAATTGAAACTCTATAGATTGTCAAGAAAAGCCATTCTGGATGAGCTATAATGAATACAGTTTTAGTATTTTTTTTAAAGTGTGCTACAGATTTGGAAAACCAATTGGATCAATCTGTAGTACCCAGGAACATGTTTCTTAATAGTCAAGACTTTTTTAGGTAGCCACATACCTAAACTGTCCCCTAACTTTGAAGAGTATTAAGACATTAGAGGGGACACTACCTTCCCAACAGCTGCAAATATTAAAGCATTTTGTGTAAGCTAAGATGGAGAAGAACTTAACTGAATCTATAACCCATGTTCTGTTACAGTGCACCTTGTTTAGAGAAGCAAGAGATTGCTTTATAACTATTTGGCTAAGTACTCAGACAATTATGATTTATTTAATCTACAATTACTTTTAACAGACCAGTACAATTTTGTCTTTTTGAAAGTGATTATGTTTGTTAAATTGTATTTACAACTAGACATAGCCTGATCACCTTGAAGACCTAGTTATAATTTTATTTTGTGTTGTTTTTAATACAAACTCTTTAATTATTTTATTAACCCACAGAGCTCTGGTCACTAATCATCATAAAGACTACCCCTGATATTGTTTTGGTGCAAGAATTCTGACAGAGTGTTGTTTGTCACTAAATAACCTGAATAAATCTGTAAATTTTGAACTATGGGTTTAATTAAAAGACCCCCCCCCCAGCAGAAATAGCATCCTTGTGAAACCAAATTCTGCGCTATCTGAAAATTTCTGGTTGTCAATTTAGACAACAGAGCAGCATATCTATTCAGAAACTGAAGTATATGGCTATATCTTGGATGTAGGCAGCAATAGAGTTCTGAATCTTGCTTCTTTCTTGTTCAGATTCAAGAGATTTAAAAGAAAAGTTGGTGTTCATTTTCAAACCAAGAACAAGGGAGACATTCACCCAATTCAAAGCACTACAGAAGGAGTGTTCAAGTGCTGGAAGTACATTGCATTTTTTCAGAAACCTTGACAGTTATTGCTGCTGTTGGCCCAAAAGCTAAAAACTTTAAAACATTTAGAATTGCAAAGTTATTTACAGAGATTTATATAACGGCTGGAGATACTTTTCTCTTGATCATCCTGCTACACTCTATGGAAAGCATCTGCAGGCAAGGCAATAACACACATTATTTTCATCTGTACTATATAGACAAACAGCTTAAGCATTGATAAGGGTATTCAGCAGTTAGATAATGCTTGCAATACAGACTTCAGGCTTCTGTATATATTTTTAAAACTTAATGCACTAGTTCCTTACCAACATACTGTTTGAAAATGTCTGTTTTGCTTTCTTTTATGCCCTTCCTCAACAACTCTGCTTCTCTGCCACCATTGAAATTGACAAAATTATGCCATTTCCACGAACCTATCTAGGATATTTTAGTGTTTAGTGTCTATATGATGCAGTATATATTGAACCAGGGGTGTGATTCAAAATTTTTAACAACTGGTTCTGTAAGCGTGGCTTAGGTGGTGGGCGTGGCTTGGCAGTCATGTGATGGGGTGGACATGGCTTGGTGGTCAGGTTACAGGCTGGGCATGGCCAACTCAACATCACTCACATCGAGATATGTATCTCCTCTCCTGGCCTCTCAAGACTGTGGGGATGCTGCAACAGTCATAAGTGTGAAAAATGGTCATAAGTCACTTTTTTCAGTGCCATTGTAACTTTGAATGGTCACTCCACACGAGCAAAGTACCAGCAAGGAGGGGGGAAAAACTCCAGAGACATTCATNGCCAGTAATTTCTTCTAACAACCGGTTCTCCAAACTGCTTAGAATGTTAACAACCAGTTCTAGCGAATAGGTGCGAATTGGTAGAATCGCATTCCTGTATTGAACCTGGTAAAAGTGTTTAATAAACAACCTAGAACTAAGGAGAAATTTCCTTACAGTGAGAACAATTAATCAGTGGAACAACTGGTCTTCAGAAGCTGTGGATGTTCCATCACTGGAGGCTTTTAAGAAGAGATTGGACAACTATCTGTCTGAAATGGTATAGGTTCCATGCCTGAGCAGAGTATTGGACTAGAACTTCTCCGAGTTCCCCTCCAACTCTTATTCTGTTATAATGTCTGCTGTGTTGTTTAATAATATCTGCTGTGATATCCTGGTGGTAAACAATGGATAAACATGGGCTAGTTTTGTGGATCTATAAATTTTCAACCAGTAAGGGATCCATATTTTCTTATATGGAAATACCAAGTGGAATCTCCCAAATCTCTGATTCTGGACAATAATATTCAATAATTTTATAAACAATGTAGAAGTTGGAATGGAGGAGATGCAGAGGTGGTTTTCAGCAGGTTCTGACCAGTTCTGGAGAACCGGTAGTGGAAATTTTGAGTAGTTCAGAGAACTGGCAAATACCACCTCTGACTGGAGAATTTACAGTATCCTTACCCTGCCACGCCCACCAAGCCACGCCCACAGAACCAGTATTATAAAAATTGAATCCCACCACTGTGGAGATGATTATGAAATTTGGGTTTGGCTGACTTCTTAGTGGGTAAAATCACAATATAAAATGACCCCAGTTTGTTTGAACATTGGGACTGGTCCAACAGATGATATTCAAGAGTGACTGGTCTAAAGTCTACAATCTAGAATGGGAAAAATCAGATATTGGACTGGGCGTGAGACTTGGCAACAGAGCATATTAGAAGGATCTAGGAGTCTCAATGGATCACCAGCTGAGGCTGAAGGAATCAGGGTAATGTAGCAGGTGTCTGTAGTTTTAGGCTGTATCAATAGAAGCGTGAGAGATGAGTGAGAGGTAATAATTCAACTGCACTTTAGTTTCCATTTGTGATTCTGTATGGTCTGTGTCCAATTCCAGGCACTGCTCTTAAAAAGTTTATGGAAACTCTCGATCAGTTTCATAAAACAGGTAATACAAAATCAGACCTGGAAGCCTATACCTCTATAAGGAACAGCCAAAGGAATGAGGCACATTTCACTTACAAAAGAAAAGATGCAACTATGGTCTACAAATGCCAAAGGCAGTCATGTGCAAGACCAGAGTAGGTGAGTTCTGTATTAAAACAAGGGGCAGGACAAGTATTTATGGGATGAAATTAAACAAACAGAGATTAGGGTTCAAAGTTAGGAGGAATTTCCTGACATCAAAACTGGTGAACTTTGGAACAACCTGACAACTTGCACTGAAATAGTGGTAAATTCCCCTTTGCCAGAGGCTTTCAAAAGGGAGCTGGATGTTGCCCTGGTGGGTTCCTGCAGTGAGAAGAGGATAGGACTAATGACTGTGAGATTCCTTTCAATGCATACATCGTATGATTTCCCCCCTCCTCCTTAAGCCCATGTCACACTGGCCAACGGATTCAAAAAGGACACAGCGGACAAGCAAAATGTTCCATCCGTTGTTATCTGCTCTTAAAAGGGGCAAAAATGTGCAAAACCGGAGCGGATAACACGGACGCGGGGAGGACGCAGGGCGGATGCAAAGCGGATGCGGAACAGAAGCCCAGTGGATGAAGCGCCCCAGGTGGTGTATGGAGCGAGGCGGAATGGGAGCAGATCGTGAGGCGGCAACCGCAGGACTTCCGCGGGGGCCTGCAGGCAAAGCGCGATAGCGGAACAGAATACAGCGATGACAAGAGAACCGGGACCGAATGGTCGCGAGTGCAAGACGGCTGTGCAGAGGGGATGGCGAGGGCGGAAGGCCCGGGAGACGATGGCGGAGAAGCGGAAGCCTAGCGGATGCAAGCAGCAGGAAGCCGTAGCGTTAATTGCGCATGCGGGGGGAAGCATTGCATAAGCCGCGGAATATAAAGAGGAAGGCAGCTCGCACGTGGCAGCATTCCGAGAAAGACCTGCTGCTGGACACTTCGAGTTCCTTGCCTATCCTGCCTGCATGCCGCCTGCCACGACTTGCTGCCAGCCTGCCGTTCCACCAGCCTGGTGCCTGCCTGCCTTCCTGCCTCCTGCCAGGCTTCCTGCCAGGCTTCCTGCCAGCCTACCTGCCAGGCTTCCTGCAGCCTTGGTGCCTGCCTGCACAGCCTTCGTGCCTGGCTTCCTGCAGCGCCTTCCTGCAGCTCCTGCCAGCCTTCCCTGCCAAGCCTTCCTGCCTGCAGCCCCCCACCGAGCTCAGCAACCCCAACCATGGGCGAGGAGCGAAAGCCTCAGCACCTGCCGCACACTCCCTGGCAAGAGGACAGGCGCAACTCCCGCCCCTTAGCCCCTGACTCTGTCTTCTCTGTCTGGGGCTTCTGCGCATAAGTGCTTCTGGCGGGCTGGAATCTGCTGGTCGCTTACTCTGTGAAGCTGCTCCTGGTCCTGCTCATTCGTGCTCGTCGCTCTGGACTTGCTCGTCCTTGCTCGTGATCCTGGTCCTGCCCTGGTCCTGCTTTGCTGATCGCTGCTGCCGCATCGCTGACGATGATGATGCTCCTACTGCTGCTGCTGGCTTGCATCTCTGCTGATGGATGAATGATGATTATGATCGCTCTGGTAAGGGATGATGATGATGATGATGGAATGATGATGATGATTCTGCTAGGTGCTGCTGCTGGTGGTGGTGGGTGTGGAGGAAGCGCCCTACTACACTGGGAGCCCTTCGATGAGGGCCCATCTGGTCCACGCCAAAGGAGGAAGAGTGCGTACTGCAACAAACCGGGAGAGGAGACAGATATATATTGAGGAGGCGCGACACGAGGGATGAAAAGGTGCTGAGTAGTTGCGCTTGGAGGAGAGAATGACTATCTGTGGCGAAGGGACACGCGCTGTACAGGGACAGCCAAGCGTGAAGCCAGGGCTGCTTGGAGAAGAGAGGGACAGAAGGATGTATGGGTTACATTCGGAGGTGGCTGCCTCGCTTGGTGGAAACATCAATCGCACACCTGGTAACGGAAAGCTGCACCTCAAGAGAAAATATTGGCCAGGCGGCGCGGGGGGACGGCTAGTAGGTAGGGGGGTGGAGTCGTGGGGCGAGGCCATGGAACGACAGAAGAGAGCCCTAACGTCATGCCAGGTGCAGCTTCCTGGAGGTGAGTCCGGCCAGCCGGGGCAGGCCAGCAGCCCCTCTCACACGACACTCCTCTCTCCAGCAGCCTCTTGAGAGCCAGTCCTCTTCCGGGCGCGGAAGTCTAGTCCCTGTCTCCAGGCAGGTTCTGTTGTGAGGCCGGCCACCCGCGCGGAAGGTGTGGGTAAGCTGTGGTGGAAGTGCATGAGAGACTCCCTGGTGCCGGTGCGGAGAAGAGAGAAGACATCGAATCCACCACCAGTCAGTGAGTCCGCAATCCACCCCTCCCAGCTCCGCCTCCGCAGAAAAGCAGAGAGCCGGACAGCAGGAGGGCAGAGCCACACTGTCCTCGTACTGGAGATGCAGCGGCCATCCCTCCGCACCAAGCATAAGATCTCCTCTCTTCAGCTGGTCCTACCACCGACTTCCTCGGCTCTCCTCCAACGCAAAGCCCCTTCCTCTACCATGTCAACAGACCCTAAAGGAAATGGCGTGAGAATCCACATTAGCCAAGCTGGGTTGACAGGACCCAGATTCACACCGAGCCTGCTTCACACACGACCTCCAATCCCAGAAGGACCCCAGACGTCCAGAGAGGCTCCCACCCAGTCCAAGGTCTTGCTACCTCCGGACCCCAGATGAGTTCCCTCCCATAGCCGAAGGCTTCCCCACAGCCCTCACTACAGGCGCTTAACGGCTACCAGGGTAGTTCCAGTCACGCACAGGCAGCAGCCATTCCAGGACCAGGCGCACAGAGTCAATCGGGGCGATCACCGTTGCCACGGAGTTCCACGATGCCACCGATGTCCACCAACGACAATGCATGCCACCCACGCCAGTCCTCACCCAAGCTCGCAGAGCAGACAGCCCACTACAGCTCGCTCTTCCTCGCACCCCAGCAAGCCAAGGCCCACGGCACTTCAGTACATCTGTCATCCAGTATGGGGCTGACCACCCCATGGCATGCGAGGCAGGGACTCTCTTAGCATACGGGGTGAGCCACGCTTCGACCATTCCTCACACACACCGTCCCCTGTTGTCTGCTCTGGCCGGCATTCTCGCGGAGCAGCTCAGAGCACCGTGTCCAAACGAGACCTGGGACCCTTCACCCCTGAACTGGAGCACACCCCGAGTGACCAGAGAATGAGTGCAAGAGAGACTGTCCCCTGGCTACCTGCTGGCACTATTGGAACACTTGACTTGGGTCAATTTTTTTTTTTACAGCTTGTTGTCTCCAATAAAGTTATCGTTTGATTCAACACACTGCCTTCATGTTCCTTTTTTTTAGATTAAAGTCTTGGTGGAAACTTTTAGAAATGTGTTTAAGAGCGCTTTTGACATGCTTGTGGGATGGAGTTAAGATGTATCAGGCAATGATCGTGCAGCTGGAGTGGGGGCCAAGGGAACCGTGTGGAAATGAGCAGGGACGTACCACTTCGTGGCAGGGGATGTGTGGCGATTTGAGATAGGTGTGGGATAGTGAGTAAACCTCCCAGGGATCAACGGCATAAAGTGGGAACCTTGTATGCTACCTCTCCGAGTGAGCCAACATACCTGTATGGCCTTTTATTTATCAATAACAATGTAAGCATTGATCCCAATGTCACACACAACACAATTCTCTTATAAAATGCCTGTCATCATGTAGGCAACACCCAAACATTACACATGGCCCAACTTCTCATCCGTGTGAGTGACACAGGCGAAGGAAGCCATCCATTGTTGAGCATCTACCATCCTGTCTTGCCAACTCCACCCGGCTCCCAACGTGGGGAGTTGCAGCCAGGTGGGATTGTCAGGAGGTTGCGCTGCTTCTTCCCTTCGCCGTGAAGGCCTGTCTGTGGGACTGCACATCCTGAGCGTGTTGATTCAGGTTTCACCCGTTGCTCATTCCCCCAGGCTCCATGATCCCCATTATGCCCTTGGTTGACGGAGTTCCAGCGCCAGCCTTGGTCTGCAAGAGCTTGGGTAGGCAGGTGCGCGATGAGATTGGTGCAGATGCAGCAAGCTCCACGATCCGTCTCTTATGGCTCTGGGCGAGCTGTGGCATGGGCTGGTGAGAAGTACCGTGGAATCCTGTTGCCCCAGGATGCCCAAGGCGTTCTCCCACACCCGTCCTTGCCCTGGGACAGCCTGTAGTTGAAGATCCTCTCTTCAACGGGTCAGGAGACTGAATGTATGGGCTCATTGGTAGGGGTTGTGAGCGGAAGGAAGGCGTCATCCCCCAGATGATAGTATGGCAACATCTTGTGTGTCATGCGCAGGGTCTGATTCTGGGAAGCCGACGATGAGGTTGCGTCTCCAGCCTCTGAGGTGACTGGCATTGTGGTAATAGCGCTGGGCTCATTGGAAGAATGACCGTACCTGGAAGAGCAGCGATGATATCATGAGATTTGTAGTCAGCATCGGACAATGGGCGATAGAGGACGATGCTGAAGAAGCCCTTGTCGTACATAGAATTAATTGGACCCTGACTTGACGCATGGCACGCTTTTGCAAGCTCCGTGCCTTCCCATCAATGGCCTCCAATGGTGCTGTTCGGGACACGTTTCCACCTCTGATTACCACTGCACTCGGCCAACTTTCTCTTCCATCCTTCTTCAGGATGAGGGGCACTGGAGAGAGTCATGACCATCCTTGTATTCGTCTATCGTAATAGGCAATGGCCTACTGCACACTGTTCTCTGACCAGCACCATCAACTGCTATGACTGGTGTTGGTGGCAACCCTCCATAGCCGCTGTGCATGCTCCTGCTAGGTGGTCCCAGGAGGCCAGGTGGCTGCAGAGATCACTGACCACCTTTGAGTCCAAGTTTCCAGGCCCCTGGCGGGAAGTGTGTAGCTTTGTCCTCCTTGGCGTTCAACCCTGGTCGGTGTCAGCTCGTCAACACTTCGTCAACAACATCGCTGGGAGGCATCCTCGAATGTCTAAACGTCTTCGATGGCCACAACAGCGCCGAGTGTCTACTCTTCGTCTTCCATCATGTCCACCATTCAGCTTGTATTGTACCAAGTCGCGTACTCTGCCCTTCTGGTGATTCCATCTTTCGAGACCCACACGGAACGACTTCTTGGCGCCATCTTTTTATCTGTCCGGCTGTAGTAGGATTTCACAGAGCTCTGCTAGATGGTTTCGTACTTGTTGCAGAAGGGATGGCCTTGGCCTGCAAAAGCGATCTGTGGTACGATAATCGCACGCGGTGGACATGACGTGGATGCTGGATGGAGAGAAGAGAGTCGTTCATATGAAGCGCTGTGCAGAGGTCATGCACAGGGGGCTCTGGTCTGAAAGTGAGTAGCCAACGAGTGTGCTCCCCCTTTTTTACAGGGCAGTATAGGTGTCCCTTGGCAATCGTCTAGGCATCCTCTAGGCATCCTCGTAGACATCCTTACTAATCATCCGAGAGTAGGTCCCCCTCTGAGTGAAACGTTTTCTCCGTTTAAAGGCTTTGTTTCCAGGTGCTCATCCGTCTCTGCATCCCGTTCTGCATCTGTTCCGTGTCCGTACCCGCTGCCTCCTGCTGCGTCCGGGCGGGACTGCAGAGTTGCAGCTGGGAGGATCCTCATGCGCAGCGGATCGCCAAGCGGATATTGCGCGATGTGTAACAGAGGCATAAACGGACATGCCCCGTATGGTGGATGCAGAGCAGTGGACAGAATGGATTAACATTTTCCGGCGCATAAAGGTATGGGCAGCCCAAAAAACTATTTGTGGAAGCGGAATGAAACGTGCAATAAAACGGAATGCTGAGATGGAATGAGGAGAGGGAAGGCACAAACGGAGGCAGTGAGATACATCGCATGGCAAGGTTTTCTGTCCGTTTTACATCCTCTTTGCATCCGTTGGTTCAGTGTGACATGGGCTTTAGAAGGAGAAAACCCTCATGCAAAGTGCCAAATTGTTCACATTTTCCTTCCTTCCTTCTTCCCTCCCTTCCTTCATTCCTTCTCTCCCTCCCTTCCTTCTTTCCTTCTCTCCCTCCCTGCCTCTTTCTCTCCCTCTCCACAGAGGTGATACAAGTTGTATAGTATACCATTTTTAAACTGCATTGAAGGAATGGAAATGGCATTCATGGGGATATAGAGGTACTCAGAGTCTCAAAAGTGAGGAACATGTTCTATGAAAAGCATAATGTGTATGAGCTGACTCAAAATTATCATTATAATGAGCAGCCTGGACTTTGTGGGCAAAAACTCTGAGCTTCATACCAATTGATGCATAATAGTTCCTCTGATGAAACATGTAATAAGATGGCTATGATATATATCAACTCAGTTCACTGACTTCTTACCAATTATACATCTCCTTTTGGATCACTGCATACCTCTCCATGGGCTGGTCTCGGCCTCACTTTGAAAAATATTTTCATTTTTACAAATCTGAGCCAAAATATTTTCTATTTCTTTGGAAAGATTGAAGGCAAAAGGAGAAGGGAACAACCGATATAGTGTTATTGATGCAGCCGACAGGATTTTGGGCAGACTCCAAGATACAGCAGAGGACAGAAGGGCCTGGTGTGCTGTGATCCATGGGGTTGTGAACTTAGTGACTGAACAACAAATGTTGGAAAGAGATGGTGAACCTCAGATCCATTATTGTTGGATAGTCCATTGGCTTTCAGATAACAATTGTAGCCATAAAGACTATCTTCCTAACTAGCCAGTGGGTTAGAGATTTTCACTGTATATAGCAAGAACAAATGTTGGCAGTGAGCTAAGTTCTGTAGAAAGCCAAATACTTGCACATTCAGCGCAGGTCTCAATTTCTGTTTGGCCCATGAACAGTAGATACCACTCATCACTTCCTAAGTTTAGAAAGGAATGACATCCTCCTCCTTCCAGCCCATTGCAATGTACTCCACATATTTGCTTCCCAGTTTTAATTCAAAATTACCATTTCCCTGCCCAGGCTGCGTTAACCCCTTCAAAGCGGAAGGTTTTCCATCTTCTTCCATAGTAGCAGCCACAGCTCCAACTGACTGTAGTGCATCCAAAGCCATTTTATCCTGGGTTGTCAGACTGATATATTCTCTGCTGGCCAACCATTGTTTGTTTGTTTAATAATCTTGAAATTAATCCAGAACAGCCCATTAAGTCAGTGAAGTCAACCTAGAAGCTCATATTGATCCAATCCTTATATCTCCTCTTTTGGTTTCTGCATGGTTTAGGTGAAATAAACTGGGATGGGAAGGGCAAGAAGCAGAGGAATGACCAATCATGGGGGATAATGTGCTGAGCGCCAGCCTGTCCCACTCCAATCAGGACTGACGTTCCTGAAGAAGGCATAAGAAACAGCCAGGAGCTGTGTGGGAGAGAGGTTTAGGCTGCAAAGAATAATTGCCTTCAGGTTGACATTAGCAGAGCTGGATCATTTCCTCGAGAAAGGCCTGGCTGCACAGGTGACTCCCTGGTGACCCTAAAACATAGCTCTGTCTACAAAGCAATACATTTATAAGCATTTGTCCATCAGGAACTGTGGCTAAAGCCACCGCCATTTCATCCTAATTTGCAGGCTACTAAAACCTAAGCATCATCAATATTCATTTCCTCACTGCTTAGCTTTCTGAGGGACAGAAATTAGACCTAATAGACATGCAACATAGGCAGTGGGCATCGTCTATTAAGTTTTAACTTTTTAAAGCTGATTTTAATTAAATGTTATATATGAGACACATATTGTTACATGCCCTGGGGCTTTGGTATAGGACAGGATGAAAATTTAAATAAATCATCACCTTGATGATCTCATCAAAGGGAATCATCCCTAAGGCTATAAACAATGAGCTTACAGTTTCTTTTCTCCTCCTTGGCCAGCAACACTGTTAACCAGGCTACAGGGTGGGCCAAATGTAAAGAGATGAGGGCTTTCTTTTTGATGTTGGTCTCCCCTCCCACAAGCTAAAATTTTAATGTCCCTTACAGCACTTTATTGGAAAGGAGCTGTCCTGTACCATCTATCAGAAAATAGGCTGGCAAACAGCTACTGTTATCTTTAATACAGCACTGGCAAAAGGAATGGCATCCTTCAAATAGTTGATGACAGCATCGCCACAAAGGATACACAATCCATGGGATGTGATGTCTCTCTAGGCCTAGGGCAAACTCCAATGTAGTTAATGAGAGTTCCCCATGATTGATACATCTAAGTTTGAGGATGTGCAGTATTTCCAGTTGGTTATGCTTAATGAGGTAAAACTGTTTCCCATCCCTCCCTAAATTTAGATCTGGGGTTCATTTTCAGTTATATTGCCATTCTTATTGAATGAATGAATTCATTGATTCTTTATTGGCCAAGTGTGATTAGACACACAAGGAATTTGTCTTGGTACATATGCTCTCAGCATACATTAAAGAAAAGATACATTCATCAAGAATCATAAGGTACAACACTTAATAATAGTCATAGGGTACAATAAGCAATCAAATCATACTAGGAAACATTCAATATAAATCGTAAGGATACAAGCAACAAAGTTACAGTCATACAGTCACAGGTGGGAGGGGATGGGTGATAAGGAATGATGAGAAGGTTAATAGTAATGCAGACTTAAATAGTTGGACAGTGTTGAGGGAATTATTTGTTTAGCAGAGTGATGGCATTAGGAAAACACTGTCCTTGTGTCTAGTTGTTCTGGTATGCAATGCTTTATAGCATCATTTTGAGGAAAGGAGTTGAAATGTTTATGTCCTGGGTGTGAGGGGTCTGTAAATATTTTCACAGCCTTCTTTTTGGTTTGTGCAGTATACAGGTCCTCAATGGAAGGCAGGTTGGCAGTCACTGTTTTTTCTGCAGTCCTAATTATCCTCTGAAGTCTGTGTCTGTCCTGTTGGGTTGCAGTTATAGAGGTGCAGCTGACAGACTCAACTGGCTAGTTTCCATCCAGGTAATTTGTATAATATAATTATTTGATTTTCAGCTTTTAAAAACTAATTCTCTCTGAATGAACCAAATGAGTTTCCAGCAGCTCAGGGAGATAGGAACTGAAATGTCAGACTTCAGGAGGGCACCGAGGAAGTGAAGGCAGGACTAGGAAAAGGAGGGGTTTATATACAGGTCTAAATCCTACCTCAGGCCTTGATGCAGGTGCTGAACTTTTAGCAACCACATACATGTTCACATGTGAAGACAAATAGATGTGTCCCAGGATAATGTTGCAGGATTCGATCTGGATTAGTCACCAGAACCAGAATTTAATCTTCTGAGCTTATGGACTCATGCTGGAGCCCATCCTCAGGGAAATTTTCACTCAGTTCCCAGAGCACGAGCTCTCTGAGAATACTTTCTGTCAGAGGTTCCCTGAGGATGGACTCCAGCATGAGTCTTAAAGCTTGGAAGAAGATTAAGCCTGTGGTCCTGGTAACTGACCCCAATTGGATCCTGCCACATAAATTTTCTCCAGGATGAGAAGTTGTCCCAACTTGGCCCCTCAGGTCTTCCAACAATGCCTCTGTGATCCGTTTAATTGAGTCCAGCTATCTTGCTCCTGGTCATAATCTTTTTCTTCCCACCTTTCCCAATGGTGTAAATTTTAGAGCTAGGTTTTTGCATTATTACAAAATACCCAGGCTTAGTTTATACTCATTTCCTCCAATCATATAGCTTGCTGAATCACACAGATCTCATCGTTCACCTTGCCTTCAACCTCAGCTGTTCAGATAGGTGTGGCCGGAATGTATGGAACATATACAATAGTTCTAGTGAATAACAGGGGGAAGAATTGGAAATACTCACAAACAACTTTCAACCAAATGCTGAGGAAATCAAGGTTCTATCACCGACTTGCCAAATTTAAAAACTACAATAAAGCTTTATCGATTTCAAGAGTGCTTCCACACTCACTTGATTTCCATTCATGTTCCCCCTTACCTCAAATCTTATTCATCTAGGCCAGTCAAGTACTAGCTTAAAAGAATAGAAGTCACTGGACTCTGAAGTACTCAAAAAATGGGGTGTGTGGCTCCAAGACAGAGGTGGTATTCAGCAGGTTCTGACCAGTTCTGGAGAACCGGTAGTGGAGATTTTGAGTAGTTCAGAGAACTGGCAAATACCACCTCTGACTGGAGATTTTACAGTATCCTTCCCCACCACAGCCACCAAGCCACGCCCACAGAAATAAAAAAAATTGAATCCCACCACTGCTCCAAGACCATCTTTTATCCTCTAAATTCTGTGTTTATTGATTTCTAAATGCAGCAGCTGTTGATAGGTTTTCCTTGGGTTTAACCCCAACTTCTCATTGTTGGTCCTTTGATGGAATTTCTTGTACATGTCCTTTGGCTCTTAACAATTTGACTCTTTCTTAGCTGTTTCTGAAAGCATCTTTTTACTTGGTTACTCAGGATATTATTACTAGACTTCTCCAATACCAAAATTTAAAAAAAAAAACCATCAATACTTTTTTCCTGCTTCAGTGTCCAATTTTTGCTGATAAAGCAAAAGTATCACAGGGAAAACCATTCCCTGCATGATTCTAAACTTTATGGGTGACAAACACATCACAGCATTTGAATGTTTTTCCACGGCTTTCCTGGTTACTCCAAGTGCACGTCTGTATTGTTTGCAGTGCATGTCCTGACTACTGATTCCTTTATTATACATTATTGATCCTGAAAGAAAGAAGCTATCCACCACTTCAAGTAACCTCATCTTCAAATATTAATGGCTTGTCCATGATGAATTAATTTTGGATCAGCCTCCCATGACTTCGACTCTTACAGATATATTGAATTTCAGTTTTAATAATTTGCAGCTAGCAAAGTTGTAGTTTACTGAGTGCCATTTAGGGAAGCATGCTCTATCTGCTTGTTCCCCAGATAGGGAAAATTCTGTCAGTGAGAATTGCTGGTTGGATTATCCTAAGGTGTGCTGTGCAATATTCTCCAACTCCAAGAAATTGACCATTTTAATAATCCTTCTGGGCTGCAGACCTTCAGGGAAGTCATAGATAGTCTGGGCCTTGATTTACTCAGGCTGATAGTTTATCGCTAGAGTCTCAACACCATCACGTTATGAATATACAAGCTTATTTCTCCAGCCAATATACTTCAGGAAACCAGGAATTTTTGATTACTTTAGTTATAAAGCTAAAAATGTTAGCTTCTTTCAAGAAAAGGGGACAGTGAACGAATGAATATAACAAGTGAGGATCAGACCCAGAAAACTTTTAAAAAGGAATAAAAAGGAAATTAAGGAGGAAAAATAAAACATAGACCGCTGAAAAAGAGAAACTGATATGACTGTTGAGTTACCAAATTATGCCTGTAAAAATCTATATCAGTGGTGGCTAAACTGTGCCAAAATTTGTGCATGCACTTGCACCCTTGTGCTCACGTGCCAGCACCCAGAAGGCAATGCACACTCCCACACACTCCCTACACATGCACGCGCAATCCCCACCCCTGCTACCCCCTTACTTGCACTGCACCTCACAGCTGATTTTCGGCCAGTGTGAGGCCTTTTTCGGCCTCTCAGAGGCTTCAGAAAGGCTTCTGCAGATTTTTCAGGCCAAAAACTAGGCCGTTTCGTCACTTCCGGTATTTCTGGAAAAACAGGAAGTGATGAAACTGGCCTAATTTTAGGCCTGAAAAGCCTGCAGAAGCCTTCTTGAAGCCTCTGGGAGGCCAAAAAAGGCCTCAAGCCAGCCAAAAATCAGCTGTAAGGCACGTGCATGCATAGTGAGGTAAGTTTGCCTGCAGTTTGTGTGCTACCACAAATGGCTCTGTGTGCAACCTGTGGCACGTGTGCCATAGGTTCGCCATCACGGATCTAGATGATCACTAGATGCAACAAAAGTTTCGAGTTTTCTTTAGCTCCCTTCTGCCATCTAGTGATCATCCATGTTTCTGCAGCCAGATATGATAGCCCTGCCTATACAGCAAGTTGGAACAGGAGGAAGTGAGATATGATTAAAAGAGAAGCATCTGGGCTTGGGCCAGAAGGAGGAAAACAGAGAAACAACTAGTAGGAAAGAAGATGAGCCATTAAGAAAAGGTTTTGGCTGAGCCAAAGACAAGAGAAGCACATTTTACTACTGAGGAATAACAATGAATGGTGCTTTAATCACCCCCACACCTCTGTTAGGATGAAGAAAGCCAGAGAAGTGATTTTGGCACATTATGTATAAAATCTCAAAAGTATCCCTGGGAGTAAAATTGCAATAATAACAAATCGAATAATTAGCCATTTATTCTCCTTATGTGACATCTAAGATCAGCTGCCTGAAGTGGCTGTCTTTGTTTGCTTGAGAGTAAGATTGGCCCACAGGGAAAAAGAAACCCCTGAAAGAATGCAAGCAATTTCTGGCCACAGACTATTTCTCTACCCGACTCAAAAAAAATAACAGTTGTGTACTCCCAAAGTAATTAAGGAAAATGCTTGTCTCAAAAGTAAAGTCATCTTACTTATTTTAAAATAACAATTTTTATTAAACATTATGATTAAAAAGATAAAAACTAATACAAATGAAAAAAACAGAAAGTGCAGGAAATAAAAAATAGAAAGAAAAAATAAGAATATAGAAAAAAAAAGAAATATAAAAACATTGCTTCCTCGTCATCAAAACAAGTATAAACAATGTGAGTAACTTATTACTCTTTCTTCAAATACAACAGATTATTTCTTCTTCACATATTTCTTCTCCATGTATAAACAAATCCTTCAAACCTTGTCATTCAATTCTGGTCAGCAAGAGTCCATTGAGGGTTATTATAGATAACAATATATCTATTGTGACCTTGGTCAAATAAGCCAACTTTACATTCCTTCCTTTTAACAATCTTGATTTTTTAATCCTTTCAAATAATATCCTAGAATTTTATTTCTCTTCATTTTTTTTCTTTGTCCCTTTTCCTTCAAAACTTTAACAGACCTCTTTTGTAAATCCAATATAGGAAATTTGCCTTTTTAGTTTGCTATTTATTCGTATATCTCCCTTATTAAGATATCAGCCTATTTCATTTGTATATCTAATGTGGCATCTTTTCCATATTATTCTTGTGGTCTGTCATTCTGAAATCAATCAGAAACCAGAGATGAAAATTTAAGTGAGCACAGGTGGATTCCAGGTCAAGGGGTCCAAAGTCAAGCCAAAGATTTATAGCAGTAGCAATAAGACTTATATACTTCTTCACAGTGCTTTACAGCTCTCTCTAAATGGTTTACAGAGTCAGCATATTGCCCCCAACAATCTGGGTCCTCATTTTACTGATCTCTGAAGGATGGAAGACTGAGTCAACCTTGAACCTGGTGAGATTTGAACTGCCAAATTGCAGGCAGCCAGCAGTCAGCAGAAGTTGCCTGCAGTACTGCATTCTAACCACTGCACCACAGTATAGGGTTGTAAATAACTGGATCCCAAACAAGAGTCATGGTACACAAAGCCAGTTGCTTATGTTGCTTCTAGCAAGTGAGAACTGTTTCCCTAAGAGATAAATCCTCTGCCTTCTCAGCATGCATAGCTGTTGGCAATCTTTCCTTAAGCTTTGCTGGTTAGTTCAGTGTCTTGATGCTTGCTTGTGAATCACATATAACTATGGGGTGCAAAGATCCCAAGAGAAATTGCCAGGGGGCAAGTGAGTGATTGAAGCAGCTTGTGTTGTAGCTGAGTCCAATTCCAAGCACTCACCCTTACCTGGTGAGTGCTATAAACTTGTCAATCCAAAGGTTCCTTATACATAAAAACCGTTAAGAAGTAATTTACAAACATGATTAAGAAATGACATTCAACAAACTTTAAGTCCATATAGCCTACATTATGCTTTTGATTTTGGTTGAAATTCCTTGACTTCCAGCTGCTCAATTCCCAAACTGATCACAAAAGCCTCAGTTCCTGTAGTTTATTCACAAGGAACAACTGCCTGGAGTACATATGGGTGATCTCACAATGTCTTCTTTTTCCAGAGAGATATTGCAGGCTAGAATTTACTTTCTGGTTGCCAGTTTCTGCCACTATGCCATTCCTGCTCCTTCAAGGACATCATAATGAATTCTCAATGGAAGTCATTCAAATATGTATTCTTATATGCAGTACAAATCTAAGAGGCCTGAAATCTCCCTCTCATCAAAGCTGTGAGAGAGCAGGATGCCCTGAGGGGACTACCTTGTTTTCCCAAAGAGGAACGCTATATGTCCTTAAAAAGGGGTTCTTTTTCCTTTATAGTGAGTTTGGGCACATGTCTCAAACTTGATTTCAAAGAGATTTGATTATTAAGATGGAAAATGAGGGATCTGAGATTGCCCTTTGCCAAATAGGCATGCTAACATGGGCATGCTAAAACCAGCAACTTGTAAGAGTAATCAGGATATTTCAATCTAAGACAGCAAGCTACATATGAAATGCAATGGATAGATTCAATAAGTTCTCTTTACTCATTTGGACACCCATCAAAGTGAAAGTGTTCCAGCAGTTGCTTAATTTACACTTGAAGAATGCAAGCTGTGTCTGCCAATTATTTCATGAAGACTCGGTGAACTTCTTGTGCTATATTATTGAAGAATCCTTGCACTATAAATTTAATTGAGTCTGGTGTTCTCTATCACTGCTTTTATTCAACAAAAAGCTGCTCAAGAAGCAAAAACATGATGGCTGCTATCCATCAAATCTGTTTATTTGGAACAAAATGAGAACAAGGCCAAAATACTATTGTACCTATAATTATTTTCTCTTTCTGTATATATTTATATTCTGTTTTTCTTCTTCCACAGAAATCAGCATGGTGGTTGGGGGGCAGGGGACCAAGCAACTGGCCTCCTGAGTCCCGTCCAAATCTAGCCTGGTTGCAGGCCTAGTTACTTTCAGCAAAATGACTACCTCTTGGGCTCTCAATCATTTTGTGAGATTTATGGAAAGCCAGAAATGCTGAGATTCCTGCACCCTCAGCATTGTTTCACTGCTCTGAGGAGATCTTGGTCCAAGAAAAAAATATGTGACTATTTTCATCCAGATAATTCTGCCACTGGAGGAGAATAATCTCCCAACAACCTCTTCTGACAACAAAAAAATATCACTACTAACAATGTAGTAGCTCATATGGGCCCCCAAGATCGACAGCCTGGGCTGGTTGCTTCACTCACTCAGCCTGTTGGTGGAGCTGGCCCGTAAGTGTAGCTTTAAACAAGGTCTGATCTTCACCAGGGTTGAAGAACAGTTTTCCAAAAATGCAGGAAAAGGCAACCACAAGATTAGATTTGTGACTTCTACTAAATTAAAATAACAGACAGCCAGTCACCCTGTCAGATGATATTTAACAAAGCTTTTTCTGGCGGTTGTCTAGCCTCAACTTTGCCCCACAAAAACCAATCAATAAGTGATTTGTTAAAAGTCCCATGTTCAATTTAAAGTCACAATATATTACAGACAAATCTTCCACAAAGTGAAAGCTAAGGCATGCAGATGTATTGCTGAATTCTTCAAAGCTAGGGAAAAGTTTGGAAAGTTACCTTTCCCTATTATCAGGGCTAGGCCTTAAGCATCCACTGAATGAGGCCCAGAAGGAAACAGTAGAATAAACTGGAAATCAGATTCAGTAAATATTCTTGTTGCCAGAAAACTGACAGACTGCTATGCCCATGCAGAAAATAACATTTTTTTATTTATTTAACATTTATTTATTTATTTATTTATTTATTTATTTATTTATTTATTTATTTATTTATTTATTTAAAAAAGGCTTTCTGGTGTCAAGTTTTTATATCTTTCTCTGAAATAAGTGCGCTTCTGTTGAGATTTGCTTTGTGATGCTTTCAGAGTCCAAAATACTGACTCTTCAATGACTTTCCTGTCAGGAAGCAAGCAGATAAGAGCCGGGCAAGTTGCTGTTACAGGCAGCCAGCAGGAATGAGAAAGTAGTCTTTTAATGTGCTTAAACAATACTTAAATCAGTGGATGAGAGGGTGGGCTGCAAAACCTTTTCCCCTGGAAAACAGTCAGCAATATAGGAACATTTCTGGAAACCATCAGAAATGTTCAAGACTGGTCTATCATTCGGCCAAAAGATAACTTGCTTCAGGCATAATTATGAGAAGAAGGAAACAAAGGCAGGAACTGAAGTCTGGATGGTGCAATGCTTTTTAAAACATTGCCTATTTCGGTTGGGGACAGAGATATTGGGCTCTATTTCAGACATCAAATGTCTCCTCCTTGCATCTCAAGTTCACCTGGTGGCTTTTCTCATCTGCATTGCTAACAAGTCATATCGGTCTAGTCACTGCTGGCTTTAGATTGTTTTGGTTATGAGCAGGGAATGAAATGAAACCAAGATCATGGAACCAGTGGTGAGATTCAAAATTTTTTACTGCTGGTTCTGTGGGTGTGGTTTGGTGGGAACGGCAAGGGAAGGATACTGTAAAATCTCCATTCCCACCCCACTCCAGGGGAAGATTACTGTAAAATCCCATTCCCTCCCCACCCCCACTAACCTGCTTTCCAGCTCTGTTCTGTACAGGGCAACAAAAGAAGACCCAACCAATCAGCTGGGACTTGGGAGGCAGAGAATAGATGGGGCGGGGCCAGTCAGAGGTGGTATTCTAAACTACTCAAAATTTCCACTACCAGTTCTCCGTATTACTCAAAATTTCCGCTACCAGTTCTCCGTATTACTCAAAATTTCCGCTACCAGTTCTCCGTATTACTCAAAATTTCCGCTACCAGTTCTCCGTATTACTCAAAATTTCCGCTACCAGTTCTCCGTATTACTCAAAATTTCCGCTACCAGTTCTCCGTATTACTCAAAATTTCCGCTACCAGTTCTCCGTATTACTCAAAATTTCCGCTACCAGTTCTCCGTATTACTCAAAATTTCCGCTACCAGTTCTCCGTATTACTCAAAATTTCCGCTACCAGTTCTCCGTATTACTCAAAATTTCCACTACCAGTTCTCTAGAACTGGTCAGAATCTGCTGAATACCACCTCTGCATGGAACCCAAGTAAAACATGATTGTCAAATCATGTTGCAATGACCTGTAAGCGGAGTCAAAGACTTCTAGCCAGGTCAGCATCACCCGGAGGCCAAAATGGCTATTGCTCTTTTTTTCAGCAGGCTGCATCACTAGGTAATCACAGTGGTACCTGTAGCAGATAAATGAAATTTAAAAATGTGCAAGAAAGAAGAAGAAAGTGGGCAATCTTTTCTTCGCATTGGCTGATGCAGGTGTCTTTCTTTTAAGGAAGACTGTGGGTGCAAAGACCCCACTGGGCTTTACAAGTCCTCTTACCAACATACTACAAGCAGAGAAAGGAGGAGAGGAGGGAGAGGAGGGAGGCAAGCAAGCAAGCATCCAGTTATAGAACTTCAACTTATATAAAATAATCTAGCACGGTTTGATACAAACAGGAAAGGTGGAAATAACAATAACAGGCCTCACAGATTTGTCCACAAATTCCAGCTCTACTGCAATTACCATTTGCAGAATCATCCTATCCTGGGCAAAGATTGGCAGTTGTGTTACTGCAGCTGAGAAAAGAAGAAGCCCATTGGAGAACAGCATTTCCCCTTCTGAAGGGTTCAGCTCTCAGGATATTACCCCCAAGAGTTAGATCCAGGATTAGAAACCTGATGGCAGGAACAAAAACAGTTCGTATTCTAATGTCTCACCTGTAGTATTGAGGGTGTTGAGGGGGGGCAAGAATAGGGTCATCTTGAGTATTTTCCTCCATGTCCACTTGAGGAAAAAGTGAGATGACTGGATGGCAACTGCTAGGTGGAAAAGAAGAAGAAGAAGAAGAAGGAGGAGGAGGAGGAGGAGGAGGAGGAGGAGGAGGAGGAGGTGAGGAGGAGGAGGAGGAGGAGGAGGAGGAGGAGGAGGAGAATTATTGGTATGGGACAGCCACCATTTGAGCAGAAATAATAGAAGATACATGGGCAAAGAGGAGGACAGTAGCCTAGTGAAGGGCTAAAGAAAGGTAATGAAAAATAAAGGAAGGTGGAAATTTACAAATAATTGGGTCTGAGGAAAAAATGTAAATGGGGTATGAAAAATTATAAAACTGCCTAATTAAATATACACCCAACACTCCCCCTATAGAGAGGACAATTCTACACCCCAATAAACCTACAAAATCATTTTTAGTTTTTAGTTGGGCTGATCTATTCCAGCTCTCTCAAGGCACATCCAGAACTATGTTTTCCACTTTAAATGCTAGAAGTCCATAGAGCTTGGAGATGGAGTGTTCTGACCCACGCCCTTTTCCAATAAATCAAACAAAATCCAAAAAGAACAAAAAACTTATTATGTTTTTACAAAATAATTAGCTGTGATAAGCACAAGCCTTGCCAAATTGTGGGAGGCTTGCCAAAAGATAACAGACAAGAAATAATTTGCAAGACAAAAATGTTCAAATACAAACTCAGGATACTGGAATGTCCACAAGACTGTAGTTTCAAAACATCTTTGCCTTCTGCAAAGTACGTCCGTGGCTTTTATCTTCTTGAAAGATGGGCCATTACCTTGCAGCCTTACTCCTGAGTCCCCCATGCTGTTGTAACTGCTCTTTCCTCTGAGCAATCCTGCATGCACGTGCACTTGGCACAGGCTCCTCGGAGTAGCACAGGTTACTCCTCATCACTGTAAAGTAAATAAAACATTCATTCCATTCCAATTCAATTCTATCATTAATATTAAAATCTTAACATCTTTAACATTTCTTTTCAATTGAATATCATACTTCCTTGTGAACACTTATAAACTTTCCATAATTAATTATTTTTTCCCATATTTCTCTTCACTTATATTTTTATAAATCATTAATAATAATTAAGATGTTCCCATCCTTTCCTAATTTCATTCTCTCATTCACTTTATTTCATATATTTATTAACAAACATTCCACTACATTATAATTAGTATTTTATCCATCATTTTAATCATACATTGTTTCACATTATTTTCCGGTCAAGTTCTTCTTTGAGGTGGCCATTTCTGACCATTGCTGCAACCATCTTCAGGAAAGGGAGTAATGGCCAGCTGAGGAGGAGAGATGCGGCTCTCCTCGACCCTGCTGGTGGTCTCCCCCCTCTTCACCACTTCTACGGGATGGCTTAGCCCTGAATCCAGCTGGCTTTGGGTGCTCCGGCGGCGAGCATGGATTGAAACCGCGCATAATTGTGGATTTCGGTCCATCGCTGAAGAAGCTCAAACCGGAGGCCCCTATTGCTTCTTCTTCTGTTGCTTGCCAGATTTCTGTAAACATTCCATGAATTTTTTTTCCCCTTACAATGTGGTAATGATTGAACTGTTGCTATAATCTTCTAGTACTGGCAGTTCTTGTAAATAGGGAGTATATTCTAAGGTATCTTAGATAATGACAGCCCTACTGCACAAAATCTCAGTACACTCTTTCCGTCTCTATTTGATCTAGAGGTGCTATTCAGCAGGTGCTGACCAATTCTGGAGAACTGGTAGCAGAAATTTTGAGTAGCAGAATACCACCTCTGACTAGCCCTGCCCCCATCTATTCTCTGCCTCCTGAGTCCCAGCTGATCGACTTCTTTTGTTGCCCTGCACAGGAGAATGGAGCTGGAAAGCAGATTGGTGGGGTGGGGAGGGAATGGGATTTTGTAGTAACCTTCCCCCAGAAGTGTGGAGGAAATGAGGATTTTGTAGTATCCTTCCCATGGAGTGGGGTGGGAATGGAGATTTTACAGAATCCTTCCCCTGCCATGCCCACCAAGCCATACCCACCAAGCCATGCCCACAGAACCGATAGTTAATTTTTTTGAATCCCACCACTGATTTGACCATTTTGAATCAGATACTTTGAATCGGTGTCCTTTAGTATATCAATTTGAAGTTGGAATTCCCTTCTAAATCTAGAAATATTTTGGGAAACTCTTCAAGTGCACACAGTGAAGAGGGGAGGAGGGACTGTTGGGCATCATTTTTGTACTTTCCCATTGGTTAGTAGCAGGAAGCACTGGTGACTCAGATGATATTCTCAAGTGTTTTGAGGTCAGCTCCAATTAAGACAATTACATGGTGGGTCAGTAAGTTGGAAAATATTTCTAAGGGAATAAAAATGGTAGTATTATTTTGGGGGGGCCAAAACCTGTGTAAAATGTTCCGTGTAGTTGTTCTCCTCAGTCACATATATTGTCCTTGCTTTATTTGTGTTTCAATGTAAGACAGTACAGCTGTGAAGTCATGTCATAGGACAGTTCATTAATTATTATTTATATAAATCTAATTAATTTTAATTGCATCATAAAATATAGCATTTTATTGCTCTTTGAGATCCTTTGCTCCATGGAAAGTAGGAAGACATTTCCAATAACTATAACAAGTAATAAATATTATTTCTATTCTCCCTTCATTTTGGGGCTTAAACTACTATGCAGTTTTTTTATCCAGACCAAAAAGTAGACGAACATTTTCTGTAGTTAGGTTTTTTTTAAAATTTATCTTGAATTAGTGAAATTAAAGCTCTTCCTCGGTCTACCCTTTGTCATTCTTCCAGAATGAGAGGAGTGAATGACTGGATTGGTAAGCAGAGGTAGTGAATATTTTAAAAACTTTTGCTGTCTAAGAAATGCTCTAAGCCAGAGGCCTCCAACCTTGGCAACTTTAAGACTTACGGACTTTGAAGTTGAAGTCCATAAGTCTTAAAGTTGCCAAGGTGAGGACTCCTGTTCTAAGCTCCAGCTCAAATAAGATCCATTGTGGGGTGGGGTGAGGTTTCCAGCCACAGCTTTTTTTAAAACCTGCCCATCAGTTCCTCAAATCCACAATGTTTTTTTTTAATATGTATTGAAAATAGAAGTGGCACTCGCCTATCTCATGCAGAGCCCGAGGGCAGGATTAAATGCATTATCAGTTTGGAGTCCCTAAAGAGACTTAATTCCAGGCCTCCTTCAAGTCCATTGACTCTTATGCGGTCTCAATTCTCACTGACCATTAGTAGATCAGATTCTTGCATATCAGTTTCATTGGAATAAGCTCACACATTATCCTGGCTCCTGGTTTCTTGCACCTGACATCTTGTCCTTTAAGATTTCATCAGCTGAAACCTCTACAGGGTTTTGTTTTGTTTTTTTTGCTTCAGTCAGTCAAGAAAGAATCATATTTGTTTTGATCCTTGGAAACTTGTTAAATATATTCATGGATTATTATGTGCACAAAAATTTCAGGTGGTCCTGTTTCAAATGGGCAGCTGTATCAAGAGAACTAACCACAATGCATTCTGTGAAAGAATATCACAGATCTTTTGTTGCTGTCTGCAGATGACAATAAGCCATAGGTATTCAGTAGAGTTAAATCTTGATTTCTTACCTTCTAGTAGAGTGCCTTTATTAGGGTATGGCTAAAGTTTATGTGAAACAGTTGAAACCTCTTTTCCAATCTTCAAGCAATCCAGTATCATTGGGTGGCTATTTGTTTCTAGAAACGAATCTTCCTCTGCCCTTGATTTTCTTCTCTTTAACAACAGAAGAGTTCCTGTGGAGGGGGACAGTTGCAGTTACAGCTGACAACCAGATAGTAATCTCATCAGAACATTGGACTTTATGCTGATGATACAGCTTTCTATTTATTGCATCCTAGAAGATCATTACCAGCAGTTGTGCTTGGACTTAATCAATATGGTGCAATCTCTGCCCTCCAAACAAATCACTCCAAGTCAGAAATATTGAACGTCACCACTTGGATTGAGATGCTGAGGGAGTGTGTGCAGCAACTTTCCTTTCAACTGAATATAAAGCCATTGAGCTATAGCATTAACATAAGTACTTTAGAATCTCAATTACACGAAAAGAATGATGGATACTGCTCTCCGCTATGTAAATAAAGATTTAGTTGCATGCTCAGATTATCATTTTAATTGGTATGCCAGAATGACTTGTATAAAAAATGACTGTTCTATCAAAACTCAGCACTCAGCTCTGGATATATTAATGGCGTGGTTTGATTCAAATAAATAAATACATTCTAATTGGCTGGGGGTGGCCTCAGAGACTTAACTAGCTAAACAGCACCGTTTGTTGATGAAATGGATCTGAATGCTAGATAAGGAAGAGAAGCAATTGAAGGACTGTAGCCTTTGCTGGCTTGGTGCTCTTTAGGTGTGATGCCTTTCAACAGCCATGCTAGCTGGGAATAAGGGGAACTATGGACTACCACATGTAAATCTCTTTCGTTTTGCCTAATAGGTGATTGGCTCATTTTATATTGGGAATCAATTTGGTGGAGAGATTAAATGGATATAGTTGAAAGATCCTGCTAGTAGCATGGTTACACTAAGAGCCTTGTTATGGGAGTAGAAGAAAGATAGGACTTCCTTTGGCAAGTAACATTCTTTCATTAATGTGCTCTCAAAAACTGGAATAAGTGGATAGAATATTTTATCTTACACATTGACCTTTATAGCTACCACTCATTCCCTCCCCTAACATAAAGGAGATTGACATTTAAACAGTTTGTCTATTTATGTAATAAAACTTTGAGTTATAGCCACTATTGAGCTTGAAATTTATGTTGCTAGTGAAACATTTGATAAGTGAGTTTTGCCTCATTTTACAACCTTTTTTGCCACAAAGTGAATTATTGCAGCTGTTAAATTAGTAACATGGTTGTTAAGTGATTCTGGCTTCCCCATCAATTTTGCTTGTCAGAAGTTCGCAAAAGGGAATCACATGACCCCAGGACACTGCAACTGTCATAAATATGAGTCAGTTGCCAAGCTTCTGAATTTTGATCATCTGAGCATAGGTGTTGTGATTCACCGACAGCCTGTGGAGACGGCAGCTGAATCGGACAGTAGGGAAGAACGGGGACCAGTCTGGGAGTCTGGAGAGGATTCAGAGGAGGGTCCTGCATCTGATGCAAAGATGAGGCCAGAACCATCTGGGTGTGGGGTACTGACTCTGGAGCCTCCAGAGTCTGGCAGCAATGAGGCAGAGGAACAAGAGGAGCCTGTTCCCAGTGCATATGTGCACAGAGCTGCCAGAAGGCAAGAGCAGTTGAAACAAAAGGAGCAGCTCAAGAATAAGTTTTGGAGATGATTGCCCCTCCCATAAGATATAAAGGACAGGCAAAGGTGACAAAACCTTTGCACGAAGCAAAGTTGTTCATTCTGTTCGGAGGACTTTATTGGTTTTTTATAGTTCATTTTTGCACTTTAGTTGTTGGCAGAAATTCAAAGGAGAGAAAGGTGTGTGCTTATCTCTAGGGACTGTTTGGGACTCATGACAGGGTGGGAATGAACATAATTCCCAGCATTGAAATAAAACAAGAGTTGTTTTAACTAAGCATGTGCTTAATTATGGTCTCAGAAGCCTTGGTCAGAACAATGGGGATGCTGTGTGAAGATGTTCATGAGTCATTTTTTTCAGTGCCACTGTAACACTGTAATCACTAAATGAACTATTGTAACTCAAGAACTATCTGTACATCTATATTCACCTTGAGCAAATTACAAAAATGGAAACAAAACTATGATTACAATTAATATCAAAATCCAGGTAGAACTAACAACCAACATCTAGCAGAAGTAACATAGCAATAAAAGGCTAGGTTGGGGAGGAGTTTAAACATCCATCGAGCATCAGTGTCTCTAGGGCAGGGAGCAATGAATGTAAAAATAACAAGTATGACTGAGAAATCATAGCCCTGCCCCTTCTTAATATTTGTGATGTTCATCATATGGATGTACAAAGAGGCAGGATTCAATCCCTTGGTCTCATCTGCCATTTTTACATTGTTGACTCTTTATTGTGGATGCCCTTGAATTAAAGACAAAAGAGAGAGAGAGAGTCTTTAAGGGAGAAGGGGCCAGAAGACTTGGGCTATTATTAAAAGGTTCTACTCCAGGTACCTTACCTAGGATAGTGGTCTAAGAAGGAAGATCTCCAAGCTCCATATTAGGGTTTGAGCAGATTCATACTAATACAGGTGATTTTTCAGATGACTTGCCCAAATAATAATAATAATAGAAAAGGAACTGGAGAAGATAACAAAGTACAACAATCTGTGAATAGAAATTGAATGTCTATAGTAAAAGAAAGCAAAGGTAGTCCCAATAATCATAAACCCCTTGGGTGCAATCCCTAAACAACTGGAACACCATTTGAACATGATCTGCATTGACAAATTCACTACCAGTCTAATGCACAAGGCAGCTTGATGGTATCTCTAACACTATCAATTATCCACACCTCCCTATCTCAAGTCCTTGGGAAGGACTCGGTAGGCAGACAGAAATGCCAAATCCAGTCTGAACATATGGCTGACTATGCAACCAACCATAATGATCAAGCTACTGCAAAAAGATCACACAGATGGACTACAAACAACAGCATGGCAAAATAGCAACAATGGTGCATTGGAATATCTGCAAGAAATACCCACAAACAAGAACTGGTGGGACTACAAATTAGACCAAATAATAGAAAATGAAAAAGTTAAAGTGCTTTTCAAACAGCAAGCACCTCCCACTTAACCCCCCAGGCTTAACAATTGTTTATAAGAAAGAAATAAAAAGTCTGGATGTGGATGTGGATGTGGATGTGGATGTGGATGTGGATATGGCGGTGAGATAGCAGAAAAGAAGAGAAAGAACTTGAGAAAATCACAAAATTTGAACTTTCTCAAGCTGGAAGTCCTCAAGCAAGACAAGACCCACTGCAATTCACTTGTCCCTCTCCTGAGTTATCCTGCATTGAATAGTCCCGTGGCGAGTTGACCAAATGAGTCAACTGGGGTGAGTCAATTGCCACAAGATGGCTAGGGCCAGTCAGCCTCAGTGAATTGTCCCAGATTCAAATGCCAAATTCTATCTAAACATCTGGTTAACTGTGTGACCAACCATGATAATACCTTCCCCTAGTGATGCATTAGCTTGACATGGTTGTGGGTCTTGTGTGGCCTGAGAAAGATGAGAGCTATGGTTCAACAAGGATCACACTAGGTTTTGGAGTTCATGGACATGTGGGCTATAGGATTCAAGACTGTTGGCTGAGCAACCAGATCTAGCAATTGCAGGATTACTGGAAGAAAAGGCTTTACCTATTGCAAATATACCAAAATAGAAAACCAAAAAATAATGATCTCTTATTAAAATCATCGATCAATAGTAAAACAGCTATTAGAACAGCTTACATCTTTCAACATACCTTTAATACATATCAAACTGGATTGTTTCCTTTTTGTTTGTTTTCCATTTTCAGAATTTCTGTTGCCATTTATACTTCAGTAGAAATATCTCTGGTCTTTATTTTTATGGTTCATTGTACAGATGTTTAGACTGGAGTTGGCATTTTATCCACCTATCGCTTCCTTCCCAATGACTTGGGACAGGCAGATGTTGTTTGATGGTATTAAATTTTATCATCACAAGATGTAATTATAAATTACATTGTAATTGTCATTAAATTGGGGGGGGAATCAATTCTAGAAAGATCTATGGAAAATTCAAAAAGACTGTAAAAAGTGATGGATGGATTTGAAGATAAATTTAGTAAAAAATCAAACGGGAGAACTAATAACAACAGAAGTGGTTGAAAATTGAATGAAAAAGATTAAAAACTGGACATGTCATGGAAATGATCAATTACATAGCATTTGGCTCAAATATCTGACTAGCTTGCATCTAATTATAGCTAAACTGCTGAATAAACTGTTGCATAAAGGAGAGATCAGTGACTGGTTAATAATTGGCAAAACATATATGTTTCAAAAAGTCCCAGAGAAAGGGACAACACCAGGAAAATATAGGCTGATAACATGCTTACAATGTTTAAATTACTCACAGGCATAATAGCAAGATTATTTGAAAGGAAAATAACACCTTTCCAATAGAAGAAATAAAAGGAAAGATAGAGGTATAAAAGATCAATTTCTGATTGATAAAATGGTATTGGAGAATTGCAAAAGTCAAAACACCCCGATCTATATGTAGTCTGGATTGATTATAAGACAGTAAACACCTTCATTAGTTCATAGTTGGATCATTAAATGGATGCAAATAATTGGGGCCAGTAAAAACATTGTGCTGTTTATAGAAAAAATAATGAAGCAGTGGAAAACATAATTGGTGGTTGGAAATGAAAAATATGGTCAATGTGAGGAAAAGCATCTTCCAGGGTGTGTCAAGACTGAACTGCTTCGCTTCTTCTTCAACTTGCCAGTAAACTGGGGGGGAGGGAGGGAAAGGTGAAATAGAATGCTGAGAATATATGTGTGGACCTTGAGAGTCTAGCAACCATCAAAGTCACTACTGCAAGTCAGTGATGGGATTGTTCTGACCCAAACCTGGTTCCAAGAGAGCAAACACAAGACAAAGGCAGCAGTATAATCTTTTTAAGTTTCAGCTAAGAATCCTTTTTCTTCACTGATAAAAGGCTGCTTCCAACTAATTAGCTCCGACAAGAAAGAGCTTTGCCAAGTTTTTTCCAGTCTGACAAAAAACAGTAGATAAGAAATAGTTTACAAGAGTCTTCAAATACCAACTGTAATGTCCACGATGCTGTAGTTTCAAAATAATGCTGTATTTTCTGTAGTTTCAAAACTTCTTTGCCTTCTGCAAAGAAGGTTAGTTTCACAGCTGGTTTTTATCTTCTTGAAGGAGGGGCCATTACCTTGCAGCCTTACTCCCGAGTTTCCTGTGCTGCTGTAATTGTTCTTTCCTCTGAGCAATCCTTCGTGCATGCGCACTTGGCACAGACTCCTCGGGTACCTCCTTATCACTGCTGCCAGCCCCCACAATCTCTGAAGGCAGCAGTGGTCCTAGCCTCTCATCTGAGTCCTTGCTCTCCTCAGCTGTCTGCATCTGCTGCTGGCTAACCACAACAGGGATTCAAAAACAATTTACTACGGGTTCTCTGGGCATGGTTGGTGGGCATGGCTTGGTGGGCATGGCAGGGGAAGGATACTGTAAAATCTCCATTCCCTCCCCACCCCATTAACCTGCTTCCCAGCTCTGTTCTCCTGTGCAGGGCAACAAAAGAAAGCCCAGCTCATCAGCTGGAAGATGGGAGGCAGGTAATAGATGAGGGCGGGTCCAGTCTGAGGTGGTATTTGCCAGTTCTACTCAAAATTTCCACCACAGTTCTCCAGAACTGGTCAGAATCTGCTGAATACTACCTGTGTCTCAGGTGCTTGAGAAGGAGATGGACCATACGAAAAAGATGTTTCATAATTGGACAATGTGACCACCCAGGGATGGAGAGAAAGAAAAGCTATTGTTTAACTAAGCAAGCATTTGTGCAGAAAAATCAGAGCTGTTTTTGATTCTTCAGTAGCAAAATGGGGTACCCAATAAAGTTTTACTTTTGGAAATTCATAGGTCTCGAGAGTGTTTCCTTAATTTGGATTCACTAGTCGGACAGTTGACAGGGTGGCTCATTATCACTCTTGCTACAATCCCGTATCTATGATTTTATTTTCAAGAAAATAAATCTTGGATACCAGTAGCAAAAAAAAAATATGTTCATAACATCTTACATTTCCTTTAAATAGATGATCTGAAGCTTTATGGAACATCATGACTGAAATTCAGTCATTGACAAATACCATAAGAATGTTTCATAGAATAGAATTTGGCTTAGAAAAATGTGCTGTAGTTGCAATAAAACAAGGTAAGGTCACATGCAGTAATGGAAGTGAAATGCCAAATGGTTAAACTATTAAGAGCTACCGGTATCAGAATGAGGCTTATAAGTATCTGGGCATTTTACAGTTGGATAACATCCAAGCATGGACAAGTTAAAAAGGAGGTTAGTGAAGCATATTGTATATCCAGAGCAGTGGTGGGATTTACATTTTTTTACTACCTGTTCTGTGGGTGTGGTTTGGTGGGCGTGGCAGGGGAAGGATACTGTAAAATCTCCAGTCAGAGGTGGGATTTGCCGGTTCTCCGAAATACTTAAAACTTCCACTACCAGTTCTCCAGAACTGGTCAGAACCTGCTGAATACCACCTCTGATCCAGAGAGTGAGAAAATTGCTAATAACAAAATTGAATGAGGAAATACTATCAAAACCATCAATACTTCAGGCCATACCTTTCTCACAGTGGCTAGCTGGCAGCAAAAGCTGATGGAGTTAGCAGAGGTGGCTAAATTGATTGCTTTAATTTTTTAAAAAATATCGCTAACTTTGTTTCTACTTGGAAACTGCTTCAGGACTTTGTGCTTGAGGCAGAAAAAATATGAAACATTAACTTCAGGTTTTGCTGATTAGATAGTTTGTTGTTATAGAAATGGCTGGTATATTTTACTATATAAAAGTAAAAAACTGATGTTATTACCTTACTCTACTGTTCTAGAAAGAGTAAGAAGCTAAGGCTTACTTTTCTCCTTTTACCCTATACTTTTTCCTCTTTCCTCCCTGACTTTTCCATTATTTCTATTTTTTTCCTTATATTTTGATGAACTAATTAATAATTATGATAAAAAAATACTATGGACCATACCTGTGGTGCGACATGCTGCTGGAATTATTAACTGAACCAAAGTTGAACTAGACAGTTTGTATGGAAAAACAAAATACAAAAAAAGAAAAGAAAAGAAAATGACTATTCACTATGCATCACACACATCCCCTCACTGACATTAGCAACAACACTTAGACTGCTATACCACTTCACAGTGCTTTACAGTTCTCTCTAAGTGGTTTACAGATATCACCATATCACTTTCTTAAGGCCCTGTCACACTGGCCGACAGATGCAAAACGTTTGTAAAAAGGACACAGCAGACTAGAAAAATGTTCCATCCGTTGTTATCCACTCTCAAAAGGGGCAAAAATTTGCATAACCAGAGCGGATAACACGGAAAGGAACGGACGGGGGGAGGACGCAGGCGGATGGAAAGCGGATGTGGAATGGAAGCCTAGCGGATGGAAGCGGATGAGAGTAAATAGGTCCCCTCTGCGAACGTTTTTTCCGTTTTTATGCTTTGCGAGCTGCATCCGCTTTCATCCTTTCTCCGTCCGTGCTACTAACGCTGCGCGTCCGTTCCGCGTCCGTTCCGCTTCATCCCTGTGTCCGTTTACCGCTGGAGCGGATTTGATTTGCACAGATGCGCAGCAGATGCCTAGTGGATATAGCGGATGCGTAACAGATGACAACGGATGCAGAACGGATGTCCCCCGTATGCCTAGCGGATGCAGAACGGATACGTTGGATACATTTTCCACTCAAAAGTTTTGAGCAGCTCAAAACTTTTTGAGCAGATGAAATGTCAATAGACGGATGCTGGACGGATAGAGAGGATGAAAAACGGAGGCAGTGAGTACAGAACGGATGCATCGCGTTAACCAACGGATGGCAAGTGTTTCTCTCCGTTTTACATCCTCTTTCCATCCGTTGGTGCAGTGTGACATGGGCTTTACTAAAGAAGAACCACAGTGAATTGTGACAGCTCTCAAAATGGCACCTGCTTCTGGGATGGGGACATGTAGCTTTCATGTAGGAAGGCCATGCTGAAGAGCGATTTCGTCCCAAATGAGATCTATGGAAAAGGTAGGTAACCAAGCTAGGAAAGTGTTGGGGAGGAAGAGTTAATTCAAGAAAGGTAGTTCTGCATAATCTTTTCCAATTCTTTCCACTGCAATATAGTGATTGCATTCAAAGATCACTAATGTTTATCTGTTGGCAGAAAGTACTTATAAGCTTTGACTCTTTCAAAATCAGCAGAAAGAAATGTCTCTTAATCTATGGCTTTAGTCCTAAGCATTGATACTGTTGAAATAATTCCCCGTTAGGAGAATGGGCGCATACAGGGAGACGTATAGAGAGTAGTGTTGGAATAACACACACAGTACACAGATACACTGTACAGTAAATGTAGGTTTTTACTTCCAGAAAGGTTTAAGCAAAGTCCAAAATAAGCAGTCCAAAAGTCATTCACAGGTTAATCAGTCAGTTTTTCAATCCAGGGATATTCCAGTAACAAAGTCCAGTGTCAAAAACAGTTAAGTATCAGACTTACATTAAATCCAGAAATATCAGTCAATTAGGAAAAATGGAGCAATAGCAATACTTTCCAACAGAAGGAAATAAAGATACACTCTCTTCTCTTCTGAGACTCAGACTAAAACAACCCAGGTTTCTGTCTCCATCTTATGGCCGTTTGAAAAACCACACCCAATTGCATGCTCTTGCATTCCCTTAAAGACACAGTATTAAAATGTTTATCCTGGGTTATATATTTCTAACCCAAATATCTGTTAGGTGTCTCATATTCCTAGCAACCATAAATCAGGAGCGGAGATTAGTGGCCGACTACACCCAGGAATTTAGAGAGCTGGCGTGTCATATTCTGGTCCCAGGTAGCCCTGACAGAAGCATTTAAAGATGGCTTAAATGAGGATATATACCAGAGCTGCATTGCCAGAAGAGACCCCCAATGATCTGCAGAGGTGGTACATGTTGGCAGTGGAGGTGGAAATAGATCTCACCCGCAAGAGGTGCTGGGGGGGGTCTGGTTGGAGCAAGTCTTCCCCCCCATGGCCACAAGAAGCCTTCAAACCCCACAAGGGAGGGATGACGGCGAGACCCAAGACCACTGCCTGTTTCCGATGTGGGAAGGAAGTTCACCAGGCTGCCGACTTCCAGGTCAAGCTGGAACTTAAGGGGGCACCAGGAGGAGGGAAAAAACCTAAAAAAAAAACCAACAAAGCCTTGCAAAATGACACTTGAAGCGGAGGAGGTTGTAGATGTTACTCCTCCAAAAGGAGAGGAATGGGAACTCTGATCTTCTCTGAAGAGAGTGAATTCGATTCAGGAGACGACTCAATGGTAAGTCCAAACAAGGACCCTATGACCATTCCAGTGAAGTTAAGGGTACCCACATCAGGAGCCAAAGGGAAAATGCTGGCTTTGGTTGCTTGGAAACATTTTCCTCCTTCCCAAGCTGAGTGGGTCAATGAGAAGGATGTTAGAGCTCCTACTCTGATCAAGGCATTTCGTACTAAATATCCCAATAAACCCTAACAGTATAAATATTTCTATGTTTCCTGTATATTAACTTTTACCTTCTATGTTTTCTTTTATAGGACTAACGTCCTTTTTCTAGGAGGGCCAAATGTCAGCCTTCAAGATTTTAGCCTTCAAGATTTTAGCCTTCAAGACCTTCTCCCTCTCCTTTGCATCTTTTGGCTGTCATAAGTAATGGGGGGAGGATGGGGGATACTTGTGGGNGATGGCTGAATGTCAGCCTTCAAGATTTTAGCCTTCAAGACCTTCTCCCTTTCCTTTGCATCTTTCAGCTGTCATAAGTAATGGGGGAAGGGGACATGCAAGTGGCTAATTTTGTTTTCTTCATTCCACAGATGTGCTGGGCAACGCCTACCTCTCCTTGTTCTTTAATACAGGACAGAACCCTAAGATCTCCCAGCAAGCACTGAATGCCTATGCTCAAGCAGTAAGTGCTGACGGGGGACCCGAGACAAAGTTGTGGTATGGGGAGGAAGGGATGGTTGTACAAGTTAAGCCTCTGTAGTAAAATTATAGATCAGCGATTTCGCCAACCTTTCTGTCTTTGCAGACCAGCAGGGAGGGAAGGGGAATAGTTATGCACAAATGGTGGGTGAGCACACCGGATCTTCAAGGTCTTCTAGTCTAACCCCTTGCTTAAGCAGGAGATCCTACACCATTTCAGACAAATAGTTGTCCTGGTTCTCCAACAAATGACAATCAGGTGACCACAGGATATTATAACCATCGAGTGAAGTGGAGTGAATGGAATAGGAATAGAATAGATATAGAGTAGAGTAGACATAGACTAGAGTAGAGTAGAATAGACATAGAGTACAGTAGAGTAGACATAGGAGTAGAGCAGACATAGACATAGACAGACATAGATAGACATAGACTAGAGTAGAATAGACATAGAGTAGAGTAGACATAGACTAGACTAAAGTAGAATATAGAGTAGAGTAGACATAGGCATAGAGTAGAGTAGATTAGACATAGACATAGACTAGAGCAGAATAGACTAGAGTAGAGTAGATATAGACATAGAGTAGAATAGACATAGATAGAATAGAGTAGAATAGACAGAGTAGAGTAGATATAGACATAGACTAGAATAGAGTGGAGTAGAGAGTTGGAAGAGACTTTGGAGGTCTTCTAGTCCAACCCTCTGATCAGGCAGAAAGCTCTATACCATTTCAGACAAATGATTGTTCTTTTCTTAAAGTTTCCTCCAGTATTGGAAACACCCACAACTTCTGAAGGCAAGATTAATTCTTCTGTCAGGAAACTTCTCCTTAGTTCTAGGTTGCTTCTCACCTGGATTAGTTTCCATCCATTGCTTGTCCTACCGTCAGGTGCTTTGGAGAATAGGTTGAACCCCCTCTTGTTTTAAGGGAGGAAGAATATTCCTTGCAAATGAATTTGTTCTTTATCTATCTGGCAGTGCTGATTGTGTGTGCTTTGTTTATTTATAATAGGAAAAGGTGGACTCCACTGCTTCTTGTAATCCAGATTTGCATCTCAATCGAGCCACGGTAAGGAAATGGAATAGAGAAGGCAACATGAAGTTGGTTAATGTATGCGTGATCCATCAAGAAATGCTTTTGGATCATAGTTGGTGATTCCTAAGTGTAATGTGACCCAAGGCTATTGGCTAAGTTGTTGATTGGAAAACCACTTTCTTATTTTGGAGGGGTGGATCTTTGTTCTGATTTCTCACAATGAGGACATGGTACCACCTTCTGATCTGATTTGGACTTGGAAGCTAAGTAGCTTTAGTATTTAAGAGAGTAACAGAGTTGGAAGGGACCTTGGAGGTCTTCTAGTCCAACTCCCTGTACAGGCAGGAAACACAATATTTTTCAGACAAATGGTTGTTCAATCTCTTCTTAAAAACCTGGGATTTGGATGAAGCACCATAAGCAATTCCCAAGATCGCAGGCAGATAATAAAAAAGAATATGGAAAGGACAACATCAAACACAATATAACTCCCAGGATGACCATAAATGTCTAGGAAAGTCACTGGAGCCGAAACCCTTGTTGACAGAAAGATGGGGAGCTGACAATCCTTGATCATTCATTGAGTGGCAAAGGCAATCCTTGATCATTCGTTGAGTGACCATTTGAAGATGCAACAGCACTGGAAAAAGTGGCTTACAACAGCATTTCACCCTCAGGGCCATTGTAGAATCTTCATGCTCATGTGATCAAAATTCAGATGCTTGGCAACTGACTCATATTTACAACAATTACAGTGTCCCAGGATTGTGTGATGCCCTTTTGCGACCTTCTGACAAGCAAAGTTAATGGGGAAGCCACTTAACAACCATGTTACTAGCTTAACAACTGCAGTGATTCCCTTAACAACTGGGGCAAATCTGGCACTTTACAAGCAATCTCATTGTACACATGTTGTACTCAGACAATAAAGGTAATAATAATAAAAAATAATAATAAGCAATTCTATCAACAGACATACTTAGAATTTAGAATAATTTTATTGTCACATAAAGCCCCTGTCACACTGCACCAACGGATGCAAAGAGGATGTAAAATGG
>BHFT01021039.1:0-66813 GCA_004320025.1 Laticauda laticaudata
TAATTTCTCAGATTCAGAATTCTTTTGTTGCTACCACTTCACTTTCAGTAAAAGATATCTTTTCTCTAAACTAAAGATTCTAAGTATTTCTTTCCTGGATTTTGAATGGAGCTCCGCCTGACACATTGCTTCTTGTCCTACCTTCAGGTGTTTTGGAGAATAGCTTGACACCCCCCCTCTTCTTTGTGGCAGCCCCTTAGATATGAGAATGCTGCTATCAGGTCACTCCTAGCCCTGACAGCAGTGTTCCCATATCTAAGGGCTTGCCAAAAAGAATCAAGAATCCACATAATTTTCCAAATTCGTACAATTGGTGTATGTCAAATTCCATCAATTGATCAATTGATCTTTTTGGACCAATATCTTCTCTATTACTTTTATTTCTTTTTTTGCTTTGTTTTCTTTTCTTATCTGAAATGTTTTTAATAATTCATAAAGAACTCAAAATTGCCGGCAGTCATGCAGAATGTAAATGTAGCATGTTATAATTACACACACAGTCATCCAGACATTTAAACTTGATTTGGCAATATTGTCCATCTATCACATCCTTCCCAAGAAACTGGTGTAATGATAATTATATTAAATTGCAAAATTAAATGCAATCTAACTAAAAAGGTTAATACTGAATCCACTGATAAAGTCATTTGTAAAATCTATTAGCTCTCTTACAAATAAAGCTATCTTGCCTCTTTTTAGCCAACCTCCTCCAAGGATCTTGATTATACATAAAGTACATTTGTGCTGTGCTGTGCTGTGCTGTGCTGTCCTGTTCTGTCCTGTTCTGTCCTGTCCTGTCCTATCTTTGCCATATGCTATTATTTCATGCATAGAGCAACAGGTTATTGAATATTATTGTCGTAATTATGTATGGTTCACTTACTTCAAATATCCCAATCATATTACAATATTCACCAGTCCCTAAGAAGGCAAGCTGTTGCATGCCTGAAAGACTCACTGAGTTCAATAAGACTTATCATACAAGCAGTGTATAAAGCCCATGTCATACTGCACCAACGGATGTAAAGAGGATGTAAAACGGAGAGAAACACTTGCCATCTGTTGGTTAACGCGATGCTTCCTTTCTGTACTCACTGCGTCCATTTTTCTTCCTCTCAATCCGTCCAGCATCCGTCGACTGAGGTACTATCCACTCAAAAAGTTTTCAGCTGCTCAAAACTTTTTGAGTGGAAAATGTATCCAATACTTCCGATCTGCATCCGCTACGCATACGGGGAACATCCGTTCTGCATCCGTCGTCATCCGTTACATGTCTGCTTCATCCGCTAGGCAACCGCTGCGCATCCACGCAACTCAAATCCGCTCCAGTGGTAAACGGACACAGGGAGGAAGCGGAACGGACGTGGAACGGACGCGCAGTGTTAGTAGCACAGACGGAGAAAGGATGAAAGCAGATGCAGCTTGCAAAGAAAGCATTTTAAATGGAAAAAACATTCGCAGAGGGGACCTATCTCGGATATTAAGGATGTATAGAGGTGCAAAAAGACACATAGTGGAATATTGCCCATAAAAAATATTTGCCTATATTGCCTATAAAAAGGGGGAGCAACTCACCTGGATCTCACTTTCAGACCAGCAGCCCTGCTGTGCAGACCTCTGCAGCCTTCATCTGCCTCTTGCTCTTCCACAGCATCCAGTCATGTCTACCATGGGTGTAACACACTCCTTTTGGTAGCCACCATCGTTCTGCAACAGTGCGAAGCCATCTACAGGCTCTTCAACTCTACTATGGGAAGAAAAGGAGGCAGCCAAGAAGCGTCTGGGTCCGAAGATGGATCGGGAGAAGAGCAGAGGACGGACGTACAACAAGCTGATGGTGGAGCTGAGGAACAAAGACCCTCGTGCATTCCAGAACTTCATGAGGAGTTCATGCCTCCAGCCATGTTTGATGAAGTTGTGCAGCGGCTGACACCCAGGTTGACCAAGCAGAGCACCAACTTCCAGCCCAGCCTGGAACCTGGGCTCAAGGTGCACTGACTCTGCACCACCTGGCCTCAGGGACCACCTACAGGAGCATGCAGTACAGCTAGAGAGTGCCACACAACACCATCAGCATTGTGGTCAGAAAGTGGTGCAGGCCATCATCGAAGAATACCTGGAAGAGCTCCTCCAGTGCCCCTCCACTGAAGAAGGCCGGAAAGAAGTTGCAGAATCAGTGGTATCAGAAGTGGAACTTCCCCCACAACGTTGGAAGCCATACATGGGAAGCACGTGGTCTGCAAAGTGCCAGCAAGTTGGGGTCCACTTATTTCAACTACAAGGGCTTCTTCAGCATCATCCTCTTCGCCATGGTCAATGATGACTACAAGTCATGTACATCGATGCTTCAGGCAATGGATCATCTTCAGATGCCAGGTATAAAATGCCAGTGACCTCAAGGAGGGGCTGAAAACAACCTCATCACGGGCTTCCCAGATCAGACCCCCTGCCCAACGACATGCAAGATGTGCCCTACTTCATCGTGGGGGATGACGCCTTCTCCCTCAGAACCTACCTCATGAAGCCCTACACCTCCAGATGCCTCATCCATGAAGAGAGGATCTTCAACTACAGGCTGTCCAGGGCAAGGCAGGTGGTGGAGAACACTTTGGCACCCTGGCCAACAGGTTCCAGGTACTTCTCACCACAATGCAGCATCGCCCAGAGACCGTGAGGAGGATCGTGGAAGCTTGCTGCATCCTGCACAATTTCATGCGCACCCGCTACCCAGTCTTGCAGAACAGGCTCGTGGACCTCCAACAAGGCAATGGGACATGGAGCCTGGGGAATGGAGGCAAGGGTGAAACCTGATAGACATGAGGATGTGCAAGGCCCCAACAGAGCCTCACTGAAAGGAAGAAGCAGTGCAACCTCCTGAAACACTGGTGCAACTCCCTAGCTGGAGCAGTGGGGAAGCAAGACAGGATGAAAGATGATTAATGGATGCTTCCTTCCGCCTGTCTCATCACACTGATGAGATTGGGCCATGTATGTTGGGTGGGCCTACAATGAACACGCATTCAATAAAGAGTTCTGTTTATGTTGACATGTGTGGATGATTGATTACATTATTATTGATAATAAAGGGCCATATGTGTGGCAGCTGGGAGGGTGGACCATACAGTCCCACTATGCTTGCACTGGAGGTTTATCTATTCCACAGCTATCTTAACCCATCCCAAAGGTATCCTAACCCATCCCACAGGATTCCCTGCCAATCCCACTGCTATCTCAACCCATCCCACAGCTATCTTAACCCATCCCAAAGGTATCCCTGTCTATCCCACAGCTATTACCATCCCAAAGGTATCCCTGCCCACCCTGCTGCTATCTTAACCCACCCCAAAAGCATGCAAAGGCTAAACCATTCCTAAAAGTTTCCACCAAGACTTTATTTACAAAAAATAAATGAGGCAAGTGTGTGAAGCAAAGATAATCCTTATTAATAACAAGCTGTAAAGAAAAAAATGACCAAGTCAAGTGTCCAAATAAAGTCTACAGGTAGCCACCCAGTCTCTGCCACTCTTCTCTGTCACTCAGAGGTGTCCAGTCTCAGGGGTGAAGGTCCAGGAGCTGTGGAGGTGGGTGCTGCTGGAGTGCTGGTCTGAAGCACCACTGGGGTGCCTGGCCCCAAGAGGACAACAGGGGACGGTGTGTTGAGGAAGCTCTCAGACAGCTGGCTTAGCCCCGTGATGCTGAGAGCTCCTTCCTCCATGCCATGGGGTATCAGCCCCAGTACCGACGACAGATGTACTGAGGCCGGGCTTGGCTGTGGGGTGGAGGAAGGAGCAGTGTAGTGGGGCTGTCTGGTCTGCAGCTGTGTGAGGACTGCGTGGGTGGCATTGGTGACGTGGGCATCGGTGGCACAGTGCGTGGGTGGCATCGGTTGCATCAGTGGAACCGGTGGCAACGGTGGCGTCCCATGAACCTGTGCCTGGACTGGGAAGGCGGTGCTGCCTGTGCTGCTGGACTCCTCGGTAGCCATAGCCCTGGAAGGTGAGGGCCTGTGGAAAGCCTTGGAATGGGAGGGACATCACCTGGGGTGGAGGAGCAGACCTGGACTTGGTGGGAGCAGGTTCATCTGGATCTGGAGGGTTGTGAAGCAGATCGGTGATCCGGTCCTTCACCACCTGGTACTGGAGTTCCGCCATGTCCACGAGGGTCTGGTTCACATAGGTGAGGAAGGGGTTGCGGTTGGAGGATGAGGAGTCATTGTGTTTACCAGCTGAGAGAGGGAATCTATGCTGCTTCTGATGGTGTCTCTTATCTCCAGGAGGACAATGTGGCTCGTCCCTCCTGTCTGGCTCTCTGCCTTTCTTGTGGAGCTGGAGCTGGGGGTGGATGCAGGTTGGACTGTGGTGGAGTGCCGTCTCCTTTCTCCCACTGTGCCAGGGGGTCCTCCACGCACTCCGCATTGGTTAGAACAGCTTTCGGCGGGTTCTCCGCCATGGCACGCTCCAAAAGACACCTGCCTGGAGACAGGAGCTGACTCTCTGCCGGAAGAGGACTGGCTCTCAGCAGGCTGCCTGAGAGAGAGGGTTGTGGGAGGGGCTGCTCCTCGGTGGCGGATCTCACCCTCCAGAAAGCTGCACTTGGCCATGACGTAGGTCTCTCTGTCCGTCAGCTTGACCGTGGCCTTGCCAGATTTCTTGAGATGCATCTTCCGCTACCAGGTGTGCATGTGCTTCCACCAGCCGAGGAGCACCTCGAAGTGTAGCCCAGGCTCTCCGCCTTCTCTCTCCAAGCAGCCTGCTTCCTTTTGTGTCCCTGTAGAGCCTGTGTCCCTTCCATCATAGATACTCATTCTCTCTCAGCCACTCCAGCACCTCATCCTCATGTTCCTCCTTGATGGAGTATTGCCTCCTCTCCTGTTCTTGCATATGCCTCTTCCTCCCTTTGGCAGGACCACATGGGCCCTCATCAGAGGGGTTGCAGGTTGTAGGGGCTGCTCCTCCACACCACCAGCAGCAGCACTAGCAGGACCACCAGCAGCAGCAGCAGCAGCACCAGCACCAGCAGGACCAGGATCAGCAGCAGCAGAGCAAGCACCAGCAGTGCCAGCAGCACCAGCAGCACCAGCAGGACCAGGATCAGCACCAGCAGCACCATCAGGACCAGGATCAGCACAAGCAGCACTAGCAGGACCAGGATCAGCAGCAGCAGAGAAAGCACCAGCACGGCCAGCAGCACCAGCAGGACCAGGAGCATGAGCAGGACCAGGAGCACGAGCAGGACCAGGAGCACGAGCAGGACCAAGAGCACCAGCAGGACCAGGAGCACGAGCAGCAGCAGCAGGACGAGGAGCAGTTTCAGCAGAGTAAGCACCAGCAGAAGCACCACTGCCAGAAGCAGCTTCAGCAGAGTAATCACCAGCAGAAGCACCACCGCCAGGAGCAGCATCAGCAGAGTAAGCACCAGCAGAAGCACCACCACAGAAGCAGCATCAGCAGAGTAAGCACCAGCAGACGCACCACCACCAGAAGCAGTATCATCAGCTCCTCCAGAAGCAGAAGCAGCAGAAGCCCCAGCCCCAGAAGACGAGCCCGTGCTACAGAAGCCCCAGCAGAAGCAGAGTGAGGGCCAGGGGGTGGGATGGTGGCCCTGTCCCTCTTGCTAGTGCTGGCAGCAAATGGCTGAGGCTTTCTCTTCTTCCCCATGGTTGTGGGGTTGCTGGCTGGCAGGCAGGCTGGCAGCAAGGCTGGCAGGCAGGCAGGCAGACAGGCTGGCAGGAAGGCTGGCAGACAGGCTGGCAGGAAGGCTGGCAGACAGGCTGGCAGGAAGGCTGGCAGGCAAGCAGGGCAGCAAGGCTGAGGGCAGGCAGCAGAAAGGCTGACAGGCAGGCTGGCAGGCAGCAAGGCTGGCAGGCAGGCAGGCAACAAGGCTGGCAGGCAGGCGCAAGGCTGGCAGGCAGGCAGCAAGGCTGGCAGGCAGCAAGGCTGGCAGGCATGCAGCAGGCAAGTCAGGCAGGCTGGCAAGGCAGGCTGGCAAGGCAGTCAATGTGTCTGTGCAGCAGGTCTTTCCTCTGAATGGTGACCTGCTTGGGAGCTGCTTCCATTTATATCTGCGGGGCTGATGCAATGCATCCTCCCCGCATGCACAGTGAATGCTAGGCATCCGCTAGGCATCCGCTAGGCTTCCGCTCTGCATCCGCTTCATCGCTAGTCTTCCGCTGTGCATCCGCTGCATCCGCTTCATCCGCTCGGCTTCCGCTCTGCATCCGCTGTATCCGTTCCGAGTCCACTTTGCTGCGGTCCCCCGAAAGCCTTGTGGATGTGCCATCCACTCTCATCTGCTTCCATCCGCTCGGCTTCCGTGAGCATCCGCTTTCATCCGCCCTGCATCCTCCCCCCGTCCGTTCCTTTCCGTGTTGTCCGCTCTGGTTATGCAAATTTTTGCCCCTTTTGAGAGCAGATAACAACGGATGGGAGGAACATTTTTCTCATCCGCTGTGTCCTTTTTACAAACGTTTTGCATCCGTCAGCCAGTGTGACAGGGCCTTAATATAGAATAACAGTCTCCTTCAACATTGTTTCCAAGGTTAACAGACCAGCATGATTTACTGAAGTACTGCACTTCACTTTAACTCTGTATGTTTACAAATCTAAAAAGAACATTCTGACATATTCAGGGCACCAAATTCCACAATTATGCCAAACTAACACCCACTTCTGTATTTATCAAACCAAAAGAATTCTAATCAATGTACAAAAAGAGTACAAGTCTATTATAAAAAGTACAAAATGTAACAATGTGAAATGAAAAAGTATATGTAGTACATAAATTGCAAGATTACCCAATCCAATATCTGAATTTGCATACAGATATTTTTTCATATGACAAAATATTGGTTATTGTTTTTGTTCCAAAGAAATAATTGTCCCATTGAAATATGAATGTTTTCCATCTCAGGCAAATAATTACCCATGTTTTCTTCTAAAGTACAAAAGAATGGCAATTTTGACAGCACACTACCAAACTTATGTTTCTCTTTTTTTCTGAACATGAAAAAAAATGCCTAAAACTGACGTTCAATTAGATAATTCTGACAAAAATATTCTTAAACTATTTTTATGATATTCTACTATTCTTTTATTCTTATAAATTAATAAAATTATTCTAATATTTTCAACTTTTTATTAAATATGGTTTATATTTGCAATTTACTCCTTTACACTATATATGTTATTTGAATTTGAGCAAAATTTGGAAGTAATTGGAAAAAACAGTATGAAAGTCAACCATATTCCGGTAATTCTCCAATTGAGAGTAGAATCTATTAATGTTTATACTGGTAGGCCCAAATAAAATCCCTATTAATAGGAAATATTTGAACTTTTACAATGTTTAAAAATATAAAGGTGAATGACCTTAAATAGTAAGGTAATCAGGTTATAGAAATTGGATTTAAGAGGCAAGTCGTCCAAAGCTATGAACTCTGCATTTAATCAAACCAAGAGATTTTTCAGAGTCCATCTACTTACAAACCACATGCAGGAAAAGTGCTGCCAAATCAGAACCCAAGTTATTTTCTGCATAAGCTGTCACATGGAAGATTCCAGTGCTCTTATAAACATGTTGGATACCATCTTCTATAGGACTGAAATTAGCATAAGATACAGCAGTACCATCCCCAAAATCCAATTGGATATTTGTCCTCTGGAGGTCACCCTGCAAGAAGGAATAACATTGTTTATTGATGTTAAAATGGCTGATAAAGTCCATTTATACTACAGAGGAGAGAGTAAGGATTGCACCATATATGTTTGGATTTACTTTGTATTTCCCTATACTGAAATATATGAATGGGTGGTGGTGGCACAGTAGTTAGAATGCAGTACTGCAGGCTAATTCTGCCAGCTGCCTGCAATTTGGCAGTTTGGCAATCTCACCAGGCTCAAGGTTGACTAAGCTTAAATCCTTCCAAGGTTGGTAAAGTGAGGGTCCAGATTTTTGAGAGCAATATGCTAACTCTGTAAGAAGGCCCATAAAGCATTATAATGTAGTATATAAGGCTAAATGCTATTGCTATGCTAATGGCTAGGTTATACATAAATAAATTTCTTAGGTAGTACAATGTATTGTATAATTCCAAATTATAGATAAATTATTAATTTTTAAAAGCAATATTTCTGAGTCACTAATTAGTAATGTTATAATAGTAGTAATATTTCTACTAGTAATACTAATAACACTATTTCTATGGAGATTCTCAGTTATCCAGGTCATGGTTGTCGCAAAAGTGCTTTTTCATGAAGCAATTGGACTTTCTGTTTTTTTAAATACATTTCACTTCTCATCCAAGAAGCATCCAAGTCCACATTTTCGACAGAGAGAACCACTGGGTTGAAAGAAGGGTCAAAGAGGCTATCTATGTCAAAACTGAACAGCCTCCCTCAATAGAGGGGGAAGGATACAATGGTGGAATTCAAAAACTTTTACCACCAGTTTGGTGGGCCATGGCTGGGTGAGCGTGCCAAATGTGCACTTTATACAGGCGCAGATATGTTTGTGCAGATGCTGAGGCATTCTGACTCACCTCCTGCAAGCCTGCACTCTCCCAGTCACTTCAGCAGCTGCCGTGCGGCACTCTTCTGTGCAGCGCAAAGCAGCTGCGCTTTAAAAGCAGAAGATAAAGGTGAGAATGGGAGCCCTGGTGGGCATGTGGGCCCAACATCAGAACAGAGGAGAGAACTAGTTCTGTCTCCACTGATCATCACTGCTACTAGCTCAGCAGAACCGGGCCGAATCAGTAGCATACCACCACTGGAGGGATATGACATAATCTATCTCCAATCTACAACCCAGTCCTTTCAACAGTTCCAAGAAGGCTTCATTGTTGCATGTTCAGATGGCCCTGATGATGCAGATAAATCTCCAGGTGGCCTCAATAACTCACTAAAAGAATGCAAATGACCAGCTGTCTGCAAGCAGTATAAATACTTCCATTCCCACCATCCAGTCTGAGATGAAGAAGCGTCTTGGATGAGATTTGAAACGTCTTTGAACTGGAAAGTCCAGTTGCCTCTTGAAAAGCACCTTTGATACTAATAGCACTAATAACAATACATCTAGCATGAGAGAAGGAAATTCCAATTGAGCTATTGGATTCCAACTGTTACAATAGATTTACTTTTCTTTCCAAGAGATCTTTCTATGAGGGATTTATACTAAGTTATATACCAGTTATACTAAGTAATATAATACATTCTGCAAACTCCAGGCCGCCACAGAATGAAATCTGTACGATACCCATACTTCATTTTGTCATCAATTTCTAGAGTGCAAAGACAAAGATACTATTCACTTTCTATAGCAGAATACACAAGTTCTGGAAATTGATAGAAGGATTTGCTTCATATATTTTTCAAATACTCTGCTACCCTGATATTTGACACCATGAGTGCTTCATCCCTAAAATAATCCATGTTTTTTTTAAAATATGTGAGTACCAAAACAATAACAAAAACTCCAGTCAGAAATATGGATGTAGGCAATAATGAGAAAATAGTGGCTTGGTTGTCAGCCAATCAAGAGGAAAAATATGAGAATATAGATGAGCAGCAGGACTCAAAGGCAAAGACTAGTTGCAACATCCCAGTTTCATAATTTCAAATCTCAAGGTATATAAAACAAGGCTGAGAGAAAGAATTGCTAGTTCAAATTTGTTTCTTTAATCAAGTTTAGGCAAATGTGTTGACTACCATATTTGAATTGCAAAAATCAACATGACTTCCATATACAGCAAAAGAGTTAACTTTTGCCTTACCTCTGCTGGTATCTGGTAATCATCTTGGTTTTTCTATCAAAGTCTAATCTCTGGCAAGCAGAAAAAAGCCCTTTGATTTGTCAGTAACATAGAGATTGGTTTTAAATAATTGAATTTATTAGGTCTAAATATATAATAGTGATGAAAAAAGATAAGAGAAAGTAACAAGACAATTTATTCTCTAATGGAAGAGATGTGTTGGAGCACATTGCTTCTCAAATATTCTACCAATATCAGGACTGATTAACCTAGTGTTCTGCTATTATTTAATAAGGACAATCCCCTACTTGTAGCTTCTATTTGAAGCCCAATCTAAGCCTGATTTTAGGATAAAGAACTAGGAAAGAGATGGAACTTTGAAATTATCTAACAACAGCAAGTTGAACAGATGCAAAATTCTGCTACTCTTCCCCTTTATTGATAAATGTGTGTGTTTTAAATAAATAGTAATTTTTTTAAAATGTGCATGAAAATGTTTAATTTAGCACATGGACATTATGCAGATCTCTGGCTTTTTTGTCTTTTGAGAGAAGCAGTGGTGCATAAGTGACATTTTGGTCTCTGTATAATAAATCTATTGTCCTTTGGCAAATGTAGTAAAGTGCTATGTACAGTAGCACCAAAAGGGCTGCTCTCTTAAAGGCATTTAGACCTTACACAACTTAGCCATTTATTTTATGATTTTTACCCAAGGGTGGGATTCTGCCAGTTTGGACTGGTTTGGGTGAATCCCTAGCTCCTATTATCAGCTGGCTCCAATGATCATGTGGGCTCACTCTCCCACCCCTGCACTGACTCATCTATATCTGCTCAACTGATTCACATGGCAGAGTGGATTGCTACGCCTCAGCTGTGTTACTTCCCTGGAGTAACATTGAAGGGAAGTGGTTTTGAAAGTTGTACACATGCACAAAGTGCGCGATTAGCGAACCAGTTGTTACACCGGCAACATTCCACCACTACTTTTGCCCTTGCATTTAGTAGGTGGTGGTGGCCTGTTAAAAAAGTGAACTGTGCTTTTAAACTTCTTTCCAAATTTCCTAAATTGTCTACATCTTCAGGAAAAGAAATGAAGCTATCAAGAAGACAGAAGTATTATATGCTGGACAGTTGAGAAGACTGGAATTCAAGATTGGAATTGCTGTAGCTTAGATTATGTGCTCACACAGTAGGAGGCTAACTGCTGGCCAAAAGAAGAAATGACAAGAACAACATATGCTGTGACAGTGTTTCCTTCAATGAAATACAGTCTTCAAAACACAGAAAATTAAGACCAAAGAAAACTGAGAAAGATCAAAGGGTCCTAAGGGAGTTTCCCACTCTTTGATTTTCTTTTTAAACCAGAAGTTTTAAACAAATATCCTAGAAATTAACTGAAATGCCTCTTCTTCAGTCAAAGATCAGCAAGTCAAGAATTATGTTATTGGCAATAGATTGTTTTTTAAGTAATATCCAGGCATTCATTGTGAATATAGAATACTAGTTTAAAATTTAGAATGTTCTAGTCACCCTACCATTTTTTTCCTGTGGCAATTTTGTGCTTAAACACAAAAGAATTTTGTCGTCCTATCTAAATAGTGACAGAACTTATTTGATCTGTTTGCTTGCTTTTTCTGCACTGCAGTGATCTTCTGATCCCTTTCCTTTAACTATGTTTCCAGTATATAAAATAGTAAAACATGTATCATTCACCACACATACTATGTCAGCTATCCCAGGTTTATGAATATAAATTGCAATGGAAATAAAGTGGAAACATTTCAAATGGATAACTATCACAATTCTCTGGATATATTCTACAGACCCTTATTTTAGATGGTGTAGGTCATATAAAATATCAATTTGGAATGTGATAATGTATGCCAAAAAGTCTGGAAACTGAATATAGTTGAAACCAGATAGCTAGTACATGAGAAAGCTGTGTTACTTTTAAGGCACCTTGGAAAATCAAAAGGATAGCAGCCTTTTGTCCTTCCTATAAGTGTAAACCCAATGATGTACACAGTCAATATAGGAGCCAAGCCTTTAATAATTAACAAGTCTTTCCCCCATGTACCTACACAGTTTTAATAAGCAATTCATAAAACATAAAAATAATGACTTACCCATATGAATATAAAAGTTATTATTTCTATATATTAAAGAGAAACGGCTACATATCATAAAAACTACTGTAATTTTCCATTTAGACATTTATGAGATTAGTCAATATATACTTATTTTCAGAGCTAGGCTTCAAGAGTTACAAACTTACAAACCTGGTATAATTTCATAGGTGTTTTATTTACAGACGCAATGCTGAATGGTATTGGAGTTTATTATGTGCATTTGAATGGTTAATTTGCTTTTCCCCACTTCCATGCTAATATTCAACCTTTACCTATGACTTCCACACACACCCAACAAAAGCGCAATTACATTAGCTAATGTGCCACAACTTTTGACTCATGCTTGTTTCTGGTGCTTAACAAGACACGATGGCATATCAATTTGTGTGGAGTTTTCAAAATTATTTATCACAGGAGGTTTCCTGCACAAACCTAAGGTCATGCACATGAATGTAAAAAGTGGTATTTCTAAAAGTTGGATAGATAATATTCTAACGGAGACAAAGAATTATTATACTAAAAGCAAAATATGCATCAGCTTGAATGTATTAATTATATTATTTGGTATGAGAAAGTTCTACCATTCGGGCTTACTTGCTAGCTTGCTTGCTCATTGATTGTCTCATTGATTTGACTTCTATGTCTTCCATTTTATGTAGCAGAACTCTGGGAAGCTCACAATAATGATAACAATAGTAAAACTAAACCTAGTGCCTCAACAAATATTCTTCAATATCAATAGTCCTTGGCTTATATCCAATCATTCAACAGCCATTCAAACTTATAAAGACACTGAACAAAGGGAATTATGACAGGTCATCAGAGTTCCAGTTGTAGAAGCTTCCCTATAATCACATAATCACTATTGAAGTGCTTGGCACCAGGCTCGCGTTACATCCTAGCCTCCTGTAATCACATGACATGACTTCTATGATATTCTCTGCTGGCTTCCCACAGCCAGTGGGGAAGCCAGCTGGAAGTTGAATGTCATGAGGTGCTTACAAGTAAGTAGACAAGTTATGTGATATTACATTTTAGTACTGTGCTGATTAGCAATGGCAATTTTGTTTCCAATTGTTGTTATAATTTGAGGACTACTCATACAAGCAACAATACAGTCCCCGGATTCTATTCCCTATTTGGGGAGAAAAACCAGCTCTTTGTGGCTTTCTGGAAGATTAAAAAGGTGGAGGCTTACAGAATCCCAGGAACAAAGGTGCTCCTGAGGCTGAGGCTGCTAAAAAAAAGGCACACTTCCTAGAACAGTGATGGCTAACCTTTTTGCCATCGCGTGCTGAAAGTGTGCTTGTGCACATGTGCCTGCATCCATAATGCAATGTGGATGCAAACCCCCCCACCCCTGCACATATGTGTGCAACACCCCTGCGAGCACTGTGCACCTCTGTGCATGCACATGCATCTCCTGCACACACACCATGCCCCTAACATGCATAGCAGATACCCAACAATCAGCTGCCTGGAGGGAGGTATGCACACATATACAGTGGATCTGATCTGGGGCAATGGCTTGCATGCCGGCAGAGATGACTCTGTGTGCCGCTTCCGGCATGCATACCATAGGTCTGCTATCACAGTCCTACATCCTACTAGATGATAAAATTTGAGAGGAGGAAGCTGGAACATGTCTCCTTATCTGACTTGATGTAATGAAGAAATACTCACAGGGGATATCACTCTAGCAAATAATAACACGTTTGCTGCTGGAGCAAATAGCAATGATTGTCTATGAGGTAGGCGTAAGAGATGTGTCAATCCAGACTTCCCATGAGCCAAATTCCTAATCCCAATTGCCATTTTCTTAGCCTTACAAACACACAGAAGCACTCTCTTTACTGAGTAGTTTGTTTCTAAAATTAAAGCAGACAGTTGACAAGATCAGTAAGGCAGGAATCAACCTCAAACTTCTAAAAGTTGAGTTCACTTTTACAAGAAAATAAACACAAACAACCCCCTTTTTAAAATAAAACAAGCAAATGAACAAGCAGCACAGTGCAATAATCAGTGCAGGACACAGGGAAGCAAAGACTGATTTGATAGGAGACACCGGCTTTGAGAAAATAAGGCCATTTCCTCCATGGTGATGTAGCTCTACCCATCATTAATACAAAATAAATTCTATCATCACTGTTGTAAATTCAGCATAAGATGACTGTAGAAGATGCTCTAAGTTGGGGGTAAATGACTAACCAATCTTAAAGCCATTCATGGTATACATATCCCAGCAAAGAGCACTGAAAGCAATTAAAGCCATATTCCTGTCTCTTTTAGTCTGCAGAGTTTTCTCAGACACAATCCCATGCCTCAGCTTTCTATCCATCCTTGTTCATTTCTTTTTTGCCTCATCTGCAGTGTTATTGCCTTTCTCTGTTTTGTTCATTGTGTGTGAAAGTCTTTTCAGGATCTTTAATAAACAACCAATGGATTTGTAATTTGTATATTGCATCGGCTCTTTTCTGAATTAATACATAGACACATCCATACAAAGTCCTGCAATGAAGATGGATACAAGAAGAAACACTGCATTGATAGAAGACCTACTAATGACATTGTCTTAATTTAAATTAGAGTTATATGTTGAACTTTCAAACCAGCAGTTCTGTTGAAAAAGGCTCATTTGATTTGTATAACCATTCCAATTTCTGGGTTGTATTTTGCTGCCTTCTTTTTCTATATATAGTATATCTACCCACCCACCTCAATTGTGTTACCAATAAAAATCTACACATTGACAAACACAGAAAAGGGGCGTCCATTAAAAGCTGTATTCTTATAGTTTGGTTTGAGCTTTGTGGTGATTTAAAATGTTTTAAAAAAACAGAAGAGTCCTTGCACTAGAACAATTATTCTACTGGAAATGCCATTATTAATATTGGGCATTAACTTACCTCTTCCATAAGAATTATGAAGGTAGTGTTGTAACCTTTTTCTGTAACCAACTTGCCAGTGGATGTGAGAATATGTAACCCATAGGGAGCTTTGCTTGGACACTGTTCAGGCTTGGCTGCATACTTTTCTTGCAAACCATCCGTGCAGTTATTAGAAACAATCCTCCGATACCTGTGGAATTTTATAATTTCATGTTTTAAAATTTCACAAAACTCGAATTTCACAGTTTATATTCAGTTGAAAAAATGGAAAGGAAGCCTGTATTGTTTGCAATATATCAAACACCCATATCAAACATCTGAAAAATAACTTCAGGTCCTATTCAAAATTTATTAAGCTGTTCATTGGATGTTTAGCTATTTTCATGTCTGTTATTCCCTTGTTATGATGTCATCTCACCATATCTTTACTGATGTGTTATTTTACATTACTGTACTTTAAAAAAAAAGAAAAGAAAAAAATAGGAGACAAATGAGCTTTTATTTCACTAAGTTCTAATAAAAGTTGTACTTTTCCCTTCCACCAGTGTATTTCCATTTGAACTAAATCAGCATTCCATGACGACATGTTGGCCACTTAGAAATGTCTTCAGACAGCCCTGGCTCAATGACTTTGATATGAAGGTATGCACCATCCCCTATAGCCAGCAACAAATAGCAGAGTAAAATCCACAGGGATTCCTTTATCCTTTTTGAAAAAATTCCATTTGAATTAAATCTGGCACAAATGTGCATCTATTTATTTTTCATCTCCATGAGGTTGCCATTAACTTGACCTAATCATAGTAAAACAGATTTAACTGTTTCTTAGGTTAACTGATATTAAAAGAGTATTTTCCTTTTCAGCCAACAGTATCCAATGATATGCTTCAACAGTCATAATGCTACAAGCAAAATCAAGTGATGAGTGGAATCATAAAGGCATTTATTGGCTATTTGATTCAGATATATGACTACAGTCTGGTTTCTGATTTTCTCTCTGTACCATCTTTCTGCTTATATCTCCTGAAAAAGCTGAACACAGAAGCTCTGTGTAGATGGCTCTGGATTTCTATAAGGCAGACAAATTAGGGAGAGGGGGGATTCATAACATGGGGATTCCTTTTGTGTTCCATTTACAGCCCTATTCTAACTATGTGAAATAGGTTTTTGCTACAAACTCATATCTACTCACTATATGAATAATAGATGTCAACGTTTTACATCCTCTCTGGAATGGTGAAAGCCATCAGCAGCCAGCAAATTTAACAAATGGTCTATCAGTATTGGGCAATAACGCAGGTCTGCTCATTTGCAGTAAAGCATTCAGTAAAGTAGTAAGTGTTTAAGATTTATGGCACATTGGAAATTTTAGCACAAAGCTGAAATAGCATAACAGTGAAGCCACAGTATGAATCTGCTCCTCTGTGCCCTGTGAACAGAACACAGAGGAAGCTGAAAGTTGGCATATGTCCTTTTTATAAAGAACCTAATAGTTTTGAAACAATTCTATAAAAAAATTACCTCACATATTTATGTTATGTGATCTTAAAATAAACAGACATTAAAAATAGTTTCTAAACAAATCTTTCTTATTTTTGCTTGTATTACTCTGTTGTGTTGTGCCATTAACTTCCATCTGGAGAGTATTTAATGTAGCTTTACTTTCTCTAGCATCACTTAAGTCAAAATTGTGCAATATCCATGCCCCGAGGTTGCATGTAGTCCCCGGAAATTAAGATGCAGGTACCAATAGCTCTATAAAAGTCTTGAATTGTAATTTTAATGTGATAGAATGGAGGAATATTAATTACATGGGATAAATCATGTTTATAATGTAACAACTAAAATTAAATTGAAATGTAATCTAAAGTAAAACAAATTTAGTCTGTGTCTTGGTCTTGCTCTTTATTTTGCGCTCATCTTTCTCTTGACCAGTATCTTCCAATTAAAGGCAAGATTCAGCCCACTAGAAAGTGATTACATCTATTTTAATGCTCATCCTTTATTCTTTTTTTCTTTTTGCAGGATTTCTGCAAAAGATAAATACAAGCTGTAAACTCTGCAAAAGAGACATATATCAAGGGATGTTTCTACTTACCCAGTGCTGTTCAAGTAGTTCTGGCCAAGACTGCATTCTTTCATCCGAGAGGATGGGTTGAACCAGAATGCTGGGATGCACTGATTATTACTGTGTCTTTCATAACCATAGTCACTAATAGAATAATTTTAAAAATACATACATATTTATCTCATCTTCCTACCACAGAAAAAAGAGAAATACATAAAGATTGTTGTTCTCACAAGAACTTTGTGAAGAAAGAAAAAGATTGTCAAAGACTATTGCATGAGTTTGCTGGTTCAACAGAGGTTATCATCAAGGCTTCTGGGTCCATATCTAATGCAAGAGTAAACACATAATATGTCTCATTTACATATTTCCTCATTTGCATGTGTATATGGATTTTGTTCCATCCTATCAAAAATTCTACTTCTGTTAAGGGAGAGAGTTAGAATAGCAATATTTTTAGAGGAAGCCCAGTTCTTACCATTAACTGCTTCCTAATATTTCTAACTAGAATCATTCATAATACTCATAACATTTAAACTAAAATCTGATGCTTCAAGAATTGCAGCCAAAGTAGGATAGAATGACATTTCCTTCAAAAAAAAAAAAAGACACACTATTTGCAATATTTTGTTACTTTGAACACTAAGCAGATCTTCAACACAATTCATGAAGGACTGGAAGGACATGGCACAGGGACTTTTCCGAGCAATGTTAGGCCTCATTTATAGTAAACAAACCAACAGCTGGATGCTGTTCAGCTAGCTTTTTTGCAGCTTGTTCCTGCACTTGAAGATCTTGGGACATCTGCACAGGTATTGCAGATACCTAGAACCTTAATCCAGCTTTTGCAAGTAGTGGAGGAGGCTATAAGATGGCTACAAGTGGAAAACTCTTTGTCATACTGAATCTGAGCTGCCTCACACATGCCTGATAACATCTTGGTATGCTGGATTCTTTGGGTTATTTTTATGGAGAGAGACAATTGAGAGAACCCCAAGTAAGAATACTGAGTTCTCAGAGAAAAAGTTCTCAGAGAAAAGACACTATAAATGTAGCAATAGATACTCTAAATGGCTGTAACAGCATCATACGCTGCCCAAAAAAATTTGAAGGAATTTTGAAAGCAATTTTTCTTACATCAAATTTAATGAGAAATGATAGCAAAAATACAATTATTTTCAGCAAAGCACGAATATTAAGTAAATTTGCTTTCTATTTCTCTCTCCCCCCCCCCAAGAGTGAGAGAAGAAGGGAGGGAGGGAAAAAGACAGAAAAGTAATTGGGTCTATGAACTTATTTGCCACTTTTCAAGTTCTCATATTCAAAGAATCTGCTGCATCGATATAAAAGGTCTGTCTGAAATTTATATGAAGTATATCTTTTAAATCACCCAAATAACTGGTATTTTAAAATCAACTTTCTGGTTATTTTTGAATTGAAGTTGTAATTTTTTTTCTGTTTGTGCTTTTTGCCATTTACTGGTAGATGGTATAATGGTGATTATTATGTTGTACTTTTACAACAGCAAACACTGAGACATAAATAAATGAATATATATCTATCTAAAAATATTCAGTGAAATAGTCATTGGAGCTATTCTGTAAAGGTATAATCCATAACTACTTCATGAAATAGAACAATATCGATGCACCATCAAATTATGCAAGGTATTTAGAGAAGGCTTAAAACAGAGCAGGTTTTTTCATAAAAGCCTTCCACGGATGGCAAGAAAATAACAAAGGATCATGGATTATCTTACACAGGTATGTGAACCATGGTAAACATTGTAGTTAAATTAACTGTTAAATTTCTAGACTGCTTTTAATGCTTTGGTTTTTCTGACATTCAGATTTAATCATTCTCAGTAGGTCACCCTTGCACATTTTAAGTATGCCTTGTAGTAATTTAGTAATTCAAATTGTTCATGAGGGGGAATCACATGTTGCCTCAAAGAATGAAAGAGCTGCATTAATATTAAATAATATTAATGACAACATAACTGAAGGGCCTGAAGGCTGCAGACTTGTTCATTAACTTCTGGTAAATGTATATTAAAAACTTACATACTGCCCACCTTCGCACTTGAAAGCCCTGGGGTTTGTATGTTAAAAATTACTGAGTCCAGCTGCTGCTTCAACTTATTGGAAGAAGCTTCCCGGACAAAGGTAAATAAAGTACTAAAGGGAAAATGAAAACCTCAAGCAAGAAATGTAGAAAGATTTCATGATTCAGTTTTCTGTAAAGCTTGAAAATAAAATCTGAATTATTTTCTGATGTTGTGTAATTGTATGATCATTTAGAAGTTATTTTTCTCCTCCAACTCATTCCTCAAGAGAGAAGTGCATTTTGAGAAGATACTACTTTGTAGACTTTGGAGAGGGAGTAATTAAGCTTTCTTTTTGAATATAAAATGTAACTTATTTTGCTAATTAATGGTAGAACGTATTCAGACTGGGAAAAAGTCTGTGTAAGCATTTCTATGAAAAAAGAAACAAGTAGTAATGGGCAACTTCCTGAAACAATATACCAAAGAAAACAATTCATGACTTATTTTTCAAAACCCAATCTGAGGGAGAATAAATCACAGTTCAAAACTCAACTGGAACAGAGTTATCTACACTCTTGCTGCACAGTATTTTTGTGCTAAGAAGAATCAGGCTGAGCAATGTAAGTGTAGTTTGATGCCAAGCATGTAAAATAAAAGGATTCTAAGAAAAGTTTATAATATAGAAGCTGGCTAAGATGACTTATGTCTTAATTACTGTCTAGTAAGACTACTGTAATATGCTTTATTTGGAACTGCCCTTAAAGAGTATTTAGGAAGTACAATTAATTCCAAAATGCAATAGTTCATATCCTTTGGGGCTTCCAGCACTGAAAGGACAATTTTCCAATTCGCAGACCCTGCATTGGATGTGAATTTTTAAATGTGCTGGTATTGACCAATAATTGTTTATGGTTGGTGCCTAAATACCTCAGGGTGATCTAGTTCATCAATAATTGGTCCAACTAATTTGATCTCTAATGAAGAAACTGCTGTAAATCCTACTGTTTGATGAGGGTCTGAGGTAAGGTGGTGTGCTTCTCCATGACAGAGTGAACATTGATAATTAGCCCCTTTGTGGAGATCAGACTGGTTCTGTCTTTCTTGGTTGTTTAGATGCTTTTAAAAAGTAAATTGTTTCAGTAAGTTTCCTTCTGATATGAATATTACAATGTTTAATTTTATTTAACTTATTTACATTTATTGCTACACATTTTAAATAAATTCATAATTATGTTATTCGTACCATGGATATTTTTTTTTTAGTTTGTCTTCACTTTTTTTCTTCTATTTTTCTTATCTTCATTTTAAAGTGCTTTGGTTTTATTGTATTAGAAACAGTTGCTGGGGTACATCAACAGTTTCATTGTACTTGTACAATGACAATAAAGTTCTTCTAATTCCAATTTAAACTGCTGAGACTGTCTTTGGGTAGTGGTGGCTTACAAATATGTTTAATTGATAAAACTTACCATTCAAAGTCCCACTCAGCACAGATGCATGGTTCTGAAACCACTGTTCTTGAGTAATCTCTAGATAATGCGCACCATGCCCCTGATTTACGTTTCTTATAGATCTTCCTTTCTCCCATGACACAAGGTTCACCCTTCAATGCAGAAGAATATTGCTTTGGAATAACATGTACTCTTCTGTACAGGTTAATTATACAAGGTGCACAGATACTTAACTTTTTATACTAGAACTTCTTATAACAATTGAGTCCTCACACCATCATTATTATAATAATAAGAATCAAGTACAATTATGTGGAAACTAAAAGTATAATGAAATGTAAGGATAATGGAAAAGATTCTGTTTATTTTCTGATGAAATTTTCCCTATTGTCAATCCTTCATGTTAGCCCACAATGAGAAACAATAGTTCCCTTTTTCTAAGTCTGGGTAATATTTTTGGCAAGTCTCCCCTTAATGTCTCATTCCTTCCTTCCTTCCACAAGTTAGGTTCTTCCTTTGTCTACAGTTTGGCTATAAGCCAAATGCAGAAAACAACCGCCTCATACATTATTTTCCTTCTTCCCTGTACTTCCATTTCATTTATGTGGTACTTCTGAAATTATGTCACTCATAACTTTGTTATTCTGACCATTCAGCCCAGATAGATAACTAAAGCAATTATTTATCTGTGAATGGCCATAGTTACTTTTATAGTATCTTATTCAGATTTGCATTGCTTCTCATCTTTCAATCTAACTAAATCCTGTGATTTACATTCATTAATTTATAACAACACTCACAACTAGGAATAGTAGGTCATCTGGGATACAGAAACACACACTAGTTGATGTATTCCTACCTGGTTGTGTAAATGCCATGACTGGAAATCATCCTTGGTACATCTTCTGCTAAAGATAGATTTATAATCCACTTTTACTAGTTGCCATTCAGAACGGAGATTGAGATGGCCAAAGATTCTGAATATTGGTGAGAGATTAAAGAAAAGTAAAAAAAGAGAGAAAGAGAGAGGAGAAGAAGAATATATACACAGATTAACCCCAACTAACAATTTTCCAAACACAAAACATGTATTTGAAAATAGTTTTGTAACTTTGTTACAGAACAAAGAAAAGGTCCCAATTTTTGGTATCTCCAAATTTGGAAGAAAAATTGAATTAGATTTATTTATTACTCTATAGACATTCTTTGATCCAGTCCTTCAGACTCATCTCTTCTATAAAAGGGTTGATCTTCGATTCCTGGAAATTTCATTCACTATGGCCTATACTTATGGTGCCGAGAAAAATGTAGTTTTAGATTGTTAAAAATAATACTGGATTTTTAAAAATCTTGACATATTTTATTCCCCAGACAAAAATATTCAGGCAACTTAAACCCATGAGTTTACTTTGATTTTAATGATGAGGAAATTATAGCTGCTTGATAGATTTTTCTTTTTGCTATAAGATTATTAGAAATTATAAAATACCTGAATTCCAGTTAATCCTCCCTCTCTAATTAAATATTCTTTATTATATTTGGAAACAGAAAATGATTAGACTAAATTTCCTTTATATCCTTAATTGAGATGGCTAGATAATAAGCGTAATTTCCTGATAGATAACCAGAAACTCTTAATTAGGATATTAAATAAACACTTAATATTAATAGATAAATTTTGGTAGATGAATTGCAAAAGTTCTATCAGCAGTTTAATATTATAAGATTAGAAGCAAAGGGCACTTGTGAAATGTTCATTATTGTTAGTTAGATGATACAGTTAAAAAAACCTTGGGAAAAATTCTTTGGAATTTGGATTATGTGAGAATAATTCAAAGAATATCATGAATGAAAATAAGTACTGGATAGTATTAAGAATGCACATCTCAAGAGTATCTCTATTAACTTTCCTCTCCATCTAATAATCCTATAAATGTGGATAACTGGAGATGCATTAAAATATTTGTGCAATGCTTTTGAAAAGAAATGTTCTGGCTATGTGTGAAAATGGATGTGTTCCCATTTCTCTTACTCTATCTAGTATGTAGAACATTTTGTTTACAGAAAATGTTGTCATCATATTACCAAATCCCATTAGCTTCTTGGCAAAATGATTTCATAATCTTAATTAAATAATCTTTGTTGGAACATCATGCCTTTCAATAAAGGGAAGGAACAATTGGGAGGTGTGGATCTTCAATGAAAGTCATGGAACAATGGATAAGGCAGGTATGAAAACCATGCAAAAATATTAAATTGCTTTCAGATCCCTGAAAATTGAAATAGCAAGTTTATGGTGAATGTGAGCTCCGCTACTTTTTAAAGCAATAACATTAGTGATAAAACTCCCGAAAGTACAGAATATAAGCTTACACTTTTCTACATATATATGGGTCCATTCATATTTGGCAGATTAAGTAAATCACTCATATTTGAATATTCTGGGTATAATTCAAGATTACTTTATTTATTACATGTTTATCCCAACTTCATTATTTTTATAATTCTCAAGATAGAAAACATACCTAATGCTCCTTCTTCCACCTAGTTTCCACATAGCAATGACCTTGTGAGGTGGTTTGATGAAGAGCACAATTGGCCCATATGTCTAAAGAAACATATAATGTCTAAAGAAACATTATAATTCAGTCTCCTCTAAAATAGTCTCCTGTAGTCAACTGTAAAATAGCATTCCCCAATGATTTGAACAATTTCTACTTTCCTTTCCTTTCAAGTAAGCCTTAAAGATCTGACTTTACTACTAGGCCTTGGGCTTGGGTGAGTGCAGAGTTCCTTTGGATTGTTGTATGTGTATGAAGTAACTCGTGGATTGTTGTGTTTTGGACTATTGTTTTCTCATATTGTTTTTCCATTGTTGTTCACCTCACATAGTTATTTGGAGTTGGCAAACCTTACAAATATAATAAATAAACTCAGAAAAAAATGAATACTGGCTATATAGTTAGATATAAGATTACTTTCCAAATAACTTCCCTATTACTTTGGCTTTTATTCACATTTTACTTTAAGAACATTCAAAACTTTGCAATTATAGGTTCAAAACCCATAATATTTTTTAAATTATTATTTCAATTGATTCACAGTCAAAATTTACAAATACAATCTAAAAGTTGGTTTTGAATAAGAGAAGTAAATTATTTAATATATATTATATAATACATCTAAAATCTCAACTCACTGATGTGTTACTAAAACCACTTACTTTTAATAGCCATAGTTAAAAATCTGGTGTCACCTCTGCAATTTTAGAATTTCCATCTACAAGCAAAATTTTAACAAAGAGATACTCAAAGATATCTTCTTCTGGTTTTGATTAAAACAGGCCAAATAAATTACTGCAAAAGACTTTTATAAAATTCACAAAACAAAACAATATGATATACCATTTCAAGATTAATATCATTAGAAGGACAAAATCTTTGACAGGTAGGGATTTGAAATCTACCATACAGCACAGGGATTTCCAAACCATGGCCCAAGGGTTGCATGTGGCTCTGGACAGTTTCCACAAGCAGCAGCCCCACAATGCAGCCCCACAAGATCATAAACTTTCAATATTATGAAGTGATTTTATATTACAAAACTATATTAAATATTTTATATGCAGCCCAAGACAATTTCTTTTCAGTCAATGTACCTCAGGCAAACCAAAAGTTCAGACAACCTTGTTACAGCATATTCAACAGCACACATTTATCCGACTATTGAAAAGGCTATTTTGTATTTAGTTAAATATAAATCATTGAGATATTTTAGGGAGATAAAAAGTATATCTGTAATTAATTCTAAAAGTTATAGATAAACACAAAACTATCAATTTGTTTCTGAACTAACTCATATTTTTTCTTAAATACAATGAAATTTTAATGTCATACCCCTGGGAAAATAAATAGGAATCATTGCCAATCAACTAATCTTTGTTTCATCTCTTTCAATTGCATATGGCAACAAAATATTCATTTTGGGTTTCCTAAAGAAAATATTCCTTGGTTTTAAAAATATATATTTACAAATAAAAGTTAATAATGGTTAGTCAACCTTTGTTTTTAAAACAAAGAAAGAACGTGGTGGTGCAGTGATTAGAATGAAGCATTACAAGCTAATTCTGCTGACTGCAAGCAGTTTGATTCTGGCTCAAGGTTAAGTCAGCCTTCTATCCTTCCGCAATGGGTAAAACATGGACCCAATTTGATGGGGGCAATATGTTGACTTCAGGGGTGGGATTCAACTTTTTTAACAACTGGTTCTGTGGGTGTGGCATAGTTGGAAGCCATGGCTTGGTGGTCATGTTATTGGCTGGGCATGGCCAACTCAACATCACTCACATCAAGGCATGCATCTCATTGCCTGGTCTCTCATGACTGTGGGGATTCTGTAACAGTCGTAAGTGTGAAAAATAGTCATAAGTCACTTTTTCAATGGTCACTCCACACAAGCAAAGTACCAGCAAAGGAGGAGGGAGGGAAAACTCCAGAGAAGTTCCTGAGACAGGAAGTCTAGTCCTGCCAAGAATGTAATAAGGATTAACGGAGAGACAGTTTCTGTGAGCAACACCAGAATGTTTCCTTCCTGCCTTCCTTACAAGATTAGGCCAGTAATTTTCTCCAACAACTGGTTCTCTGAACTGCTTAGACTATTAACAACTGGTTCTAGTGAATAAGTGTGAACTGGTAGAATCCCAGTCCTGGCTGACTCTGTAAACTGCTTACAGAGGGCTATAAAACCCTGTAAAGTGGTGTATAAGTGCTATTACTATTGTCCAGTTTCCAGGAACATAACAGAATTTGGGGCACTTAAAATAAAACTTTAAAATTTTAGCTGCACTTGGGCTACTTTGTTATTGGAAGTATAATCCAAATCAGAGCTCCATATAAAATTTGAAATGTAATTTTGCATAAAATCATGTATTGCTGCAGGAACAAATCTCCCCATTTTTGAATAAACATATTGAAGAAAGATATCATAGTTGATTTTTGTTTTCAAAAGTACTTTTTTAATAATTAAAATTAAATAAATAATTAAATAATTAAAATTCTCTATTTTGTTATCACATGATTATGAATTTTCATAGTACTTTTTAAAAGAAAAATTTGAAAAAATAAGTTTTATTATAGTTAATTTAGCTCAGAATTTAGTTCTATTAACATAATAAATAGCTACCTTAAAAACAGAAAATAATTTGCCTTTCAGGGTAATGGAATATAGGTAGGCTAATATAAAACATTGGTTGATCGTTGACCTGTCTTTCTAAAAGTAGCAATTAGTTACACCAAAATGTTTCTCAAGCTAAGAGATTAATTTTTCATTTAAATCCTTTCTCATTGTTGCATGACATTTCCTGGGACTATAACTGACAAGGTCTTCTGTTTCTCCCTTCTTATAATTCTATTCCATTCAAAGGTATTAAACCAGAACTATCTTTTGCAGGTCATTAGAAACAAGTCCCGCCAATTTAGATTTTCTTTAAGGAGTTATAATGATTATATTGTTCTGGATGGGACCTTATCAGATTTTATTTTTAAAATAAGTTAAACAATATCTGCCACTGACATTGGTTTCCTCTGTGGAATAGTCAATAGCTTTGACCTGATATTGTTTGCTATAGGTATTTTTTTAGTAGGCAACTGGACTTCCTTGTTTTTCTTTGAAGACATTTCGCTTTTCATCGAAGAAGTCTTTTCAGCTCTGACAGGATAGTGAGGAATAGAAGGATTTATATTCCTTGCAGACAGTTGATCATTTGCATCCTTTTAGAGGGTCCTTGAAGCACTAGGAGGTTTCTCTGTGTCCTCGGGGTCACCTGAGTAGTGCTCCTGGTTCCTTTAGTCTACAGTCATTCCAATTTGTATCCCAATTTGATTATTAAAGAATTCCAGTTTTTCGTGCAAACATTCTATTATTTTTTAAAATTATTTTTAATTCTGGCTTGATTATTTTTATGAATAACTAAAAGTCATAAACATGTATAATATTCCGTTTTCTACAACAACTTTGAAAAATGAGTTGGGCTATGACATACTAACTGGGTGTCCTAAGACACTCAGTCAGCTTTCATGTTCATTGCATGTCCAATCTTTTGGCTTGCCTGGGCTATACTGAGTGAAGAGGAATTATCTTAGGCTACTTATAATATTTAATGTATATAAATAATAATGTTAAAGGTTTATGATATTGTGGGGCTACATTACTAACTATCAAGGGTCAGATGTGTCCCATAGGCCATGGGTTGGACATACTTAATTTGTGGATACAAAACCAGTATTTTATCTAGTACTGGCATTGGTATAAAAACTTGAGTTTCAATTAATCACATCCTATTATTTTTAACCAGACAAACCAAGTTACAAAAACAGAACTTCACAATGTGATTTTAATTGTTCGAAATATTTTTTTAAAAATGACTTTTTCCCTTCAGTGAAAAAAATCACTTGATCATATAAAATTAGTTCAAGAAATAAAAAGGAAATTTAAATATAAATAAGATAGCATTTAACAGCAAAAGAGTATAGCATGAGGCCATCACTGAGCTATAAATAAGAACGGATGTTTGAATCTTGAAAGAGCTTTAGTTTTACGGTTTGCTCAACCCAGTTATTATCTAGTCCCTCTTCTTTAGCAACTGTAGGGTGATGTCTCAAGTACTACCTTAACTAGTCTGATGGTTTAATTATAGTTTTCTTTTATGAAGAGGATCAATAGTTCATTTCTCATTGTTTTTTTTATAGTCTATTCCAAAAAATTATATTCAAGGCAAGACTATTATTTATTTTGACTACCACTTTTCTTTTTCTATTTCAGTTAATATTTTTCATTCTCCTTATAAAAATATAATGTTCCTTTTATTCTCATTTTCACTCCAACATTGTATAACATTTATTTATTTATTTATTTATCTATTTATTTGTTTGTCAATCATTTACAAGTTAATAGATATAGGTATAAACATGACTAAGAATACAGGAAATAGGTACGAATAAATGGAGATAATAGGACAATGATGGTAGGCATGATGGTGCACTTATGCACACCCCTTACAGACCTCTTAGCAATGAAGTGAGGTCAATAGTGGTTAGTTTGAGGTTAAAGGAGTGGAAGTTAAAGGGTGTAACAACACAGCCAGGTGGTGCATTCTAGGAATTGACCACTCTGTTGCTGAAGTCGTGCTTTCTGCAATCAAGTTTGAAGCAGTTTACATTGAGTTTGTATCTGTTGTGTGCTCTTGTATTGTTGTGGTTGAAGCTACACACACACACACACATATGTGTGTGTGTGCTTTCTTAGGTTTTCACAGGTATTCATATGTATGGTATTCAGCTTTGTGTGGGTATTTTCCCACGTCATTATAGTTGTGCTTTTAAAGTTGTAGCAACATTTTGGCAGAATCTCATCTGCCATCATCAGGCTTCTGTATAGTGTTCGTCTGTCACAGATGAACACTATACAGAAGCCTGATGATGGCAGATGAGATTCTGCCAAAACGTTGCTACAACTTTAAAAGCACAACTATAATGACGTGGGAAAATACTCAAACAAAGCTGAATACCATATATATATATAACATATGTACGAATTATTAACCAGACCCTGAAAACACAATGCTATTAATCTATGTGGATGATACAGCAGTGGCTGCACAAGGATCAACTTTTGATGAGGTATTGAGGAAACTTAAGGTAACACCTGAAGAATTAGGACATTATTACACATCAACCAGGGGTTGGATTCAAATTTCGTAACAATTGGTTCTGTGGTCATGGGCTAATTTTTGGGTGTAGCTTGGTGGTCATGTGATTGGGTGGACGTGGCTAGCTGACTGAGTATGGCTTGGTGATCACATGACTGATTGAGCGTAGCTTGGTTGTCACATGAACAGCCAGGCATGGCTTGGTGGTCATGTGACAGTAGTGTAACAAAAAAAATCATTTATGTATTTATTTATGTTTTTAGTATCTGTTCTGTTTTTATGATTAAAAAAACAAAACAGGCCCTAAAAAAATAAATACATAAAGAAATAAAAAAGCAACTAACCAATAATTAGGCAGGCAAGTTGACTGGCCAGCTATGCCAGGGTCCTCAGTTGGGCCTGGTCTCTGGATCTTGTGGCAGCAAGGACTCCTGGGTAGCCTGGTAGTTGGCACTTAACTGGGACTAGCAGTGGTGGAAAAATGAGGTAGGCAACCAGCAGGACTTGCTGCTTGCCTCTTCACTCACCAATTGATGGTGGAAGGCCAGGCAGCAATGGTGCAGTGAGCTGTGGGTGAGAGAAGATGTCAACTGAACAAAGATGGTGGCTGGCCAAAGGTGACAGCTGGGTAAGGCAGGTAGTCAGGTGGTTGGGCAGCCCAGGAGTCAGCACTCAATTGTGCCTCACAACAGCGACAGGAGGAGGTAGATGACCAGAGGGAGTAGCTGCTTGCCTCCTCACTCACCAATCAGTGGTAGAAGGCCAGGCAGCAATGGTGCAATTGGACGTGGGGGAAGATAGCAGTTGGGCATGGCAGGCAACATCAGCAAGGTCCGCTTGGCAGTCCGGCAGTCATTAGGACTCAACTGGAGGGGCTGGTAGGTGGCAGGTAGGTGACCAGGGCTTGTTTGGAGGTCTCACTGATCTGCGTCTTCAGCAATGGAAGCTGGGGAGGCAGGCAGGCCTGGAGAGGCCAGGCAGGTAAGGCCAGGTGGGTAAAGTTGGGCAGGAGAGGGTGGGCAGGTGAGGATGGCTGGCGATGGGGCTTGCTGAGCCCTTACACAGATCAGGCAGAGTGGTGGAAAGCAGGGAGCGATGACTGGCTGGCTGGCTGGTTGCTGCTGCTGCTGCTGCAAGACGGCAATGGCATTGGATAAGAAAAAGCAGGAAATGATATAGCGCACATGTGCTATAAGGAGTGACTGGGTAGGGTGGAATGGGGTGGGTGGAGGGAGAATGCTGTCAACAATTGTTGCACATACACATGATGTTGTACATGAGTGATAAGGACTGACTGGGAAAGGAACGGAGGAATGGGCAGAGAGGGACAGGGACAGCCGGGGCCTGTTTTACCAATTCTCTAAACTACCGGGAATTGTAACAACCGGTTCTACCGAACCGCTGCGAACTTGCAGAATCCCATCCTTAACATCAACTATTTAAAGCCCAACCTAAATAAGACCCAATGGCTGTGCTTTCCACCTCCAAAACTGAGATGTAATGGAAAAATTGGATATTTTATGGCATTGTGGCAAGGAAACCAACACAGTATGTCCAAAACTAAAATAGCTTGGCATGACACACAACAGGATGCTCTCTTTAAACAGCATTACCTGGATACTAAGGCTAAAATCAACTAATGGAACAATATCATCAGGAAATTGATAAAATACAATTAGGGAGTTCAATTATCTGTGTTGCACATGTCAGCTTTGGCCTAGAATGTCTCTGCAGCAGGGCATGCTGTTCCAGTGTGGGGCGCATCTACACACACAAAGCAAAGCTGATTGATATCACTATCGACAAAATAATACACTTAAGGACAGGTTGTCTTAAACCTCCACCAACTGAGAAAATATGTACTCTCTCTGGCATTGTCCCACCTAAGAGAGAGAAGTAGCAGCAGATACTGAGAGAAATAAATAAGTGAATGATCATTCTCTGAATGGATATATGACCTAGGACTGCCAACACAGATTGAAGAACCATTTTTTTCAATAATCTCTTTCCATCCAACTCCTTCTAATGGAATGGGTTTGGTGCCATTGAAGATGATGTTATGACCTGTGGCTTTCATGTGTTGGACTAGTGAGGAAGTGTGTTCCAGCTTTTTTACTGCATTCTTGTGTTCATCCAGGCGGGTACTTATTTTTCTTTTGGTCTGTCCAATGTATGTGGCCGGGCATGATGTACAGGGAACTTCGTATATGCCTTGGTTTTCCAGGTCAATTTTGTCTTTGGGGTTTCTAAGGATGGCTGCTATTTTTTTTGTCTGTTTTAAAGGCAGTCNTTGGGGTTTCTAAGGATGGCTGCTATTTTTCTGTCTGTCTATCACATATATGTGCGTGTGTGTGTGTGTGTGTGTGTGTATGTAACAAAATCCCACCAAACTTGGCTTCTTGGGAAGTTAGCATGAACTGAAGACAGCTCTGCCTCTGTGAACTGAAAAGAGCCTCAACTACAGCAAAGACCAAAGAATTGATGAATAGATTTCTTTGGAACCTCTTTGGATAAGAAGAGGACAAGAGATTGCCCACATGTGCTCTGGATGACTACTCCTCATGAGGAAACTGTAGGACAGGTGTTTTGTAGGCTTGTGTGCTGGGAGGCAAAAAGATTGGCAAACTTGTTTCAAACAGTGATAAGAAATTTTTAAAAGACACTAAGTTCGCAAACCTCCCCTTCTAATCATAACTACTTCTAAGGTATTAGAGACCTTCAGAACAACCTCTGAATAAACTTTATGAGTTTGCCTCCATTCCCGAGCAAAAGAAAAATTTAATCATAAGCTTAAAAAAATTAGAGAATCTGAAATAAACTGCACACACATACACACACACACACACACACACACACATATACACACATTGTTTTAAAGTTTTAGAGATGCTACATTTAGTTATTCTAAACTGCTGCGATACAAAAATGTAGCACACAAAGAAACAAGTAACATGGAGAAAATGTACCCACTTGACCTTAGAAAAAAGTTTTATGCTCCTGAATCACAGCCTTTGCAGGTAGATTTTTGGCTCCCCCCACTTTACATAAAATATTGTAGAACTGCACTGATACAGACTCTTTTCAACAGGCATTATTTTAATTATGTTTTTTGCATCCACTGATATGTATATGCTGGGTAGCATATCTTTAAAGGACTGTTTGACCCATGACTGAAAACAAAATCAAAGACTATTGTAGCAACATAATCAAAATGCAGAATAGAGAACTAAAAATGGAAGATGTCAATGTAATCTTTCTAACTAGATTTGAGTTGGAAGCCCTCTTTTGCATATCAACAAATCAACAGAAATTTGTCATTTCAAAAACAGCAGCTGTTTTCATTTACAGAAGCACAGAAACTGGTTTCAAGCCAATTGGGGGAAAACATTTTTGTCGTCTGTTGGCTTTAAAATGTCTAAACTAGTTCTGTTCAAACTTTTACAAAAGTACAAAAGACTACTAATAGGAATGCTAGTTTTTGGTCCATGTTACTTTATGGCTATAATAAGCTATTATAAAAATATAGTCATAACCATATCTGTATGATTATTGTACAACAATTCTATAAACAGTTTGAAATGCACTGTTCAGAATCCTAGCTCATGGAAAACGTGTTTGCAATGGAATGAAACATACACTTCTATGTATAAATAAAAAAAGCCAATTAGCTGAAATCTATGAGCTGCTGTTACCATTATGTCTTTGTTTAGAATCCACAAAGCACCACTTCCAAGCAGATTCTTACCTGCTGGCCATATTCCATTCAAGTGCTGGATTCTGAGAATTCCTTTCATTCTCTGGCACAGCCCTGCTTTTACAATTTTCTTTCTCTGGCTTTAGTTGTTCCCACTGAGCAGTACCAATGTTGATGGACTGGAGGTCTATTTGGTACTGTCTGTCTTCAACCTCTGAACCAGGATCTCGAAGAACTCCCAAATTTAGTGCTCTCCTACGATGGCAGAAATCAAACAGTTTCTTTACTTTCTTCAAATTCAAAGCTAACTCAAAAGTTTGAAGACAACAATAACATTAAATTAAAGTTATTATGAGATTGTATCCATTCACTTACCCATTTATTCTATTGGGAGACTAATATTCTAACAGTTGAATTTCATACAGCACCTGAATTTTCTGTAGTAATTCTATTTTCATTCTAATTTGTTTCCTTTCTTTCATTTCTTTTTCTTCCATATCCAGTTTTGTCCCCCCTCCAAATTATTATTCATACTACCAAATAATGGTCTATCTCACATTATAGCTTCTTACTGTTTCATATTGTTAATTAATCCTCTTAAATTATAAATAAAATAAACCACAATTTTAGATTTATATAATTTTTTGTTATATGAACATATTAAAATACATATTGAAAAGGAGCAGATCTTTTTTCTAAATAGGTAACCATCATTCTCCACCATTCTTGAATCTCCAAATGGAGCAGAGTAGGTGAATTACACACAAGGAAATGAATGCCAGATCTATTTTATCCATCCCATTTCTCCAACTTTCACAGGCATGTAACATATTTATTTTATTTCATTTCATGTGTTAATTCACGTTTTACCATTTATGTTTCTTATATTCCAAGTAATAATCTTTCTTATCCTGTGGTCATCACCATCAAATGGGCCCATAACTATTGAGCTCTGCATTAGGCATCGATCAATTAAGAATTTCACTTAATACTTATTTTGTAAACTAGAAGAATGTAGACTAGGTTATAATTCTTAAATGGCAAGATTTAAGTTGAATAAGATGAATTATAAATTTTGAAAAACATAATACTGAATTTGATCATCACCAGTGATGATCATATTATTGCTAAGATCTACAAACTTTATTGAAATGGAAAAAGAAGACAATAAAATTAAATATTATAATAAAACAGCAAAAAATGAATATAATCTATGAAGGGCCAATGGAGGAGTATACAGAAAAAGGATTAAATTTTACATTGAATTATATAATCTTAAAGAGAACCTTGATAAATGATATACTGTTAGTACTAACCCAGATAAATAATTAAACATTATACGAAAAATTCAAATACTTGTTGCATATGTAATCAAATTGAGGGAGCATTTTTTCATCTTTGGTGGACCTCTAACTAAGCTAGAAAATGTCAACTATCTAATGCACCTTATCCATACATTTAACATCAATAAATAGAATGTATCAAGATGGATGAAAGAGGATGGCACAGAGGTCAGAGTTCGGCAACCAAGCTAGAGTAATTCCTTGTTGAACTTTCACCATTCAAAACTAACATTCTTACTTTGGACAGAACGTAAATCCTATACAGACTCACGAGTAGTAGAAAATAAATGTTTTAAATTTTGTTTCAACTGTGGGTTATACCAAATTTGCCACAGGTCAATAGTTATTTTCTTATACCATTACTTTAGCTGCATCATACACCTTCATTCCAAAGAAAATTACAAAGCACCTATTACACAGGAAAGTATACTGAGTTGTTAGGAGATAATGTGTCAAGTGAACTTAGCTAATTTCCAGGATATCACTCAGACTTCAGCAGAATTTCAATTATGTCACAAGTACATTCAGTTTTAAAGCTATCCAGTTTCATCAGTTTTTAGGAGAACACATATTTTGGTGACTGACCAAAAACTCAGTGATGGAATACATTAGCACTGTCATGTTTATTGCTATAAAGAAGGATCCAGTTTTTTATCTCTTTATATTTCCAGCTAGTAGTGGGTAAGACTGATAACATGGAGAGCTGCAACCAATCATAGGTTGTTTCCTCTTGTGAAAATTGGTCATTTACTGACTCATTCAAAAATTATGCTTATATTTTATTTATTAAGGGCCAGATATAAACGTTTCCTTATTCATTATCTTCCTTATAACAATCATTTGTTGGCACTTCATTAAACTTTAATGTCATAGCTCAAAACAATCAGCAAAACTTTCAAACTTTAGCTTATTGCATTTTTTGCATTAATATATAGTAACTGGACAATAAATGACTAAAACCTCTCTAAACTTTTTTTGTTGCCATCCTATAAGGTCTCTGTCCTCTTCTTTGCAGGTGGCATCAAAGGATAAATTGAAAGTCTATCGTAGTTGATAAATAACACAGTAATGTAATACAGTCAGAGAAGACCTTAAGCATGTAACCGGAAACATAACTTTAATGTTTTCCTTTTTAAATTGATTTAGTCTGGGTCAGGCATTTTGTATGTTTATACAAGAAACACTCATGTTGAATCAGTTACTATTCATTGCTGAATAGGCAAAATTCAGAGGCTTATTGTAAGAAATTCAACATGTATTCTCTTACATTCCACTGGAGAATTATAAAAGGCTATAGAAAGCAGGTAAAAAAGCTCCAAACAAAAATGTTATAAATAATAGTACTATATGATATAACTGTATTTAATATCAAAACTTTTACACCTTTATCTTCTTTACAAAACCAGGTATTATAGATGGTTATAACATTTAGCTCTCAGTATTATGCTTACATCCAGGGAAATAGTTTTCCTTGGCTTTAACATGCTTTTTAAAGGTTTTTATAAAGATAAAATATAAATAGAATGTAAACTGCTCTTAACAAAGGATCCAAAGAGCAGGTGTTCATATTCTGTGTGTTCAACTATTTTGTGTGTTCATCCAGTCAAGATATTAGGTGTATGAAGTATTCAAAAAGAAAAAAGCTGTTGGCATACATATTTTTCTTCCCATTTTCTCTTTCATGCGGTTTTATGTATAAGAGCCAAAACATTACTTCAACCTAGAGCACCTCTAAAAATGTATTTTGGTCTTTTAAAAATAACCTAGTTTAAGAAATATGGGAAAGATCACAAAACAATAATTTTCTTTCCAGCAAAGTAATGGATTCTGACCTACACAGAATTTTAATAATAATAACTTAAAGAGCAAGATAAATTCATGGCTGGTCATGTCACCTAAAATCTGTGGGGAGATTGATCGATTGATTTAATCAATCTTGCCACATATTTTAGGTGACATGACCAGCCATGAATTTCTCAATGAATTGAGATCATTGTACTACCAAAGGATTTTTTAACTCATCTTATTAGTCCTGTATATATTAGTGCTGTATATAATGGGCAATATACCATTGCCCGTTTAAGCAAAATGTACAAATACCTAAATTTTATTCTTATGGAAAAATAATGTATCACGTAAGATGTGAAATAGAAAAAGTCAGCGACCCAAGGTGAATGAGCCAGGAGACATGCAACCCTTGGTGTCCAATTAGATCCTTTATACAAAACTAATCAATAAAAATGTGAATAGGCATGGTTGTATGCAAAGTATAAGTCTCAAGCACCTCTATCCATAATCTTTCTTATAAAAAAATAATAAAAATGAAGTCTAAAAGATGTTTACTTGCCCAGAAAAATCATTTTAAAAAATGGAACTGCCTTGCATTGTTGAGGGTAGAAATGGTAACAGGTAGCAATCCAGTAGATGTTTTGAAATCACTTCTATCCCCATTGACAACCAACTTTATGAATTTATATGCTTCCCCAAACAGCTGTCTTGTAAGAGCACAAAAAATACCCAAATTTTTAGTTTTCCCCCAAACCTTAAGATTTGGACTCCCCAATCTTTAAAGATTAGACAATATGGCAATGAGGAACAACAAATATTTTAATGATTAACAACTGAATTTAAACAAAAGGAAACTAGTCTCCTTGATATTTGTCACAGCTTATTAATATAAAAGGCAAATAGTTTAGAAAATATAGGAAAACTCCATATGAAATCCAATGCCCTGTGATATGGTTGCCATAGAAACCACAACCCATGTTCCTCCAGTTCTACAGGGATTTTCGCCACCAGCTGATTAATCTTTTTTATTTAAATTTCCAGGACACTCTCATAGCTTTTATCTGACTATCTGTTAAATCAATTATTACGTGCAAGTTTCATCCACAAATCATTGCTAATAGCTGTAGTTGTCAGGGATAGTTTTGTGTTGTTCATTTTATTAATTATATTTTTATTAACCAATTACCAAAATAAAGTTCTGTGTGTTTGTCAGACTTGTCCATATTTCCAAGATGTAACACATTCAATTTATAATAAGATAAAACTCATATTTTTATCGATGATACACTTTTGGCCTGGAAATCACATGAAACTCAAGTTCATGTGGCAGCAGCTCCACATGAAAACTAACAAATTCGTTCATTAACCAAGCAAATTCATGTCACCAATTAACTGTATTTTGCAGTGGAAACAAATATGCATAGTGGGCTGATATGCATAAAAAGCCTGAAAAACGTGTAACAACCATTGTACATTGTTTCAAAAACTGGTAAGTGGTGATTTTGCTCTGTGAATTAGCATAAAAATTCTTAATGCACAAGGAATCTTGGGAAAGTCTAACTTAAAATATTAAAATATGATACTTTTAAGAATAATTCCAAGCTTTTTCAAGTCATGTAAATAGTAGCTACAGTGTCTAATTTAAATTGTCAGATACTTTTAGTATTCCCTTCCAAAAATGAAATTATCTTTAAAAAACAAAGGAAACCTCCCCATAAAATTTAATAAAACAATCAGCTTAAGGGCAAGATGATAACCCTTTCATTATAACAGTGGCAGCTTAATACCACTTATAATGTTTGTTTTCCATTTCAGAGGGTCAGCATAATGAAATGGACCACAGCCTGGTCAAAACTGACTGTAGGATATGGATCCTATGAAAGCCACTGAACACATGAAAGGAATTACAGTAGACCACACATCAAACGTTTGGGCCTTGGTGCTTCCTTCCTCTTATCCTAGTGGCAGGAAATGCACTACATATCCCGTGAGGTGACCAGACATTTAAAAGTAGTGCCTTGTTCAAAAAAGCTCTGTGTACAATAATTTACCACAAATAAGCAGAAGACTGTTTTCCACTGCAGTTGTCTTCTAGACTTGTAACTGGAGCACAATAGTTGGAACAAAGGTAAAGTATGTTAACTATACAATGTATTTTCAATCTGTTTGAGAGGGAAATAAGAAAACCCTGATTTCTGAAAAGTTTTAGGTTTTTATTATATGAATGTGTATAATCTGCCTGTTATTATCTGTAAAAGTGGCCTATGTCTTTTTTTAAATATGTCAGTTAAAAGACTGGCATATTGGGTTATGTGTATTATTTTTTAAAAAAATGATTCCATGACAAAAAGTCTGATTTGCTTTTAAGCTTATTCTTACATGCATAACATAATCTAAATCATTCTGTAAATGAGGAAGTGAATAATTCTAAATGCATGCAAAATGACCAGCCAGGAATATAATTTTTCTAAACAGACTCAAAAACATGGACAGAGGAAATAGAGGTTAGCAGTTGTAGCAAATTGTGCCAAAATAAAATGTAATGAAGTAATGCATTCTTTATGGATTTGCAGTCTGTGTGAAAAATTTAGTTTAGAACACAACATTGCTTGCCAGTAATAGGAGACCTGGGTTTGGCTTTCCCAAACTTCATACAAACATTTGGCTTTGTGAGAAATTGAGTAAACAAACTCCTTCTGATTCTCTATTAAAGTTAATCTGGTCATACATAGTAGTCACAGGGTTGCTTCAGGTTATTTGTTTAGTGGTACAATACCTCAGCCTTATCAGGTGCTGTATATATATTCACCTGGAAGTTCTGAGGTTAAGTTTCACTGAACATGAGCTTCGTGTTTACTGAATAGTAATTATTTTTATGTAGGATGAAAGACAGAACATTCACAGTGCGTTTGATAAGTTGACATGAGACAGGAATTCTTTTTCACTGTTGTGTCAATTTACTGTTGTGTCATATCAAACCATATGTAGATATCAATTAAATCCTCTATTAAGCAAAATGAATTAATTTCAAAAGCTAAAGAATAACTCATATGATAACTAGAATGCTTTCCACTTACACTGAATATATAATACACCATGTTGTTCTATTTCATTGCTACATTGCTCAAATATTATACATTTAAATACTGTAAAAGAAAGAAAATCTCTTTCTGTTAAAATGTTAAATCTATTATTTAACAGCTGCCTCCTGAAATGACAAAATTGCTCTCTATATAATAGATTTTAACGGAACAAAATGTGGTGTATTTCATAAACTATTTATTTAAATCCATATTTACAGCATTACCTTAGTAACTGTATATTTCTACCTTATATGACATCTAAGGATTAAAATATGAGGACATTTCATGTTTCATGTTGACATTTACATGGTGTTAATTTGTGATAATAAAACAAGTTTCCTAAAAATGAGTACAAAAAATGTCTGTCACACAGTATTCCTGTAAGTGTTTATCTTTATTTTTCACCTATCACAAGAAATCTGTGGGATCCTCACCTACATCAATCAAGTATTCTTGCCAAAGCTGAAATTCAAGACTGTCTTATCAATAGAATTAACATTTCCTCTTTGTTTAAAGACAAGGTTCAACTAATGCTTGTACTACCAAATCAGTGAAATATTAACCAAGAACAACTATACTCAACATATTAATGGTAATTTTTTTTTCATTCTGAATGCTTTTAAACATGATAAAGACTGTCTGTATTTAATGCTGGTTTTCTTTCCTAAATTTGTATTCTAAGTATTTTAGATGTATAGATATTATCTAAACCAATGTCCAAGCTTGAGGTCTTTCTCAGGTAAAATATTTGAGGAATACAAAGTGAATTTGTCCATTGAATCCCTAACACTTGTTGCTCAGTTGAAATTTAATAGAATGAAGAGTTTATTATTTATAAAAGGTAAAGGCATCTGTAAAATACAATAATTTATCTAAAAATGCTACTTAGATGTCAAAGTCTATAAGCTTATAGCTGTTTCAGAAAAATAAACGTTGTGTTCCCACTGTTATATTTCTTCTCTCCACTTTCAATAAAAGTGCTATGAATTCATAGACAAAAGTCCTTTGTACAAAAGTGGACATTGGGGACAAGAAATCTCCAGTTCAGATAAAAATAATTACATGAGTATAAAACAAAAGGAAAGGAAAGTGAAAGAACTGGCAATCAAGCATTAGGAAAAATGAATAACCAACTTCTATATTTATCTGATAAAGTAGGCAACAAATCTTTGAATAAATTTTCTCTTACTTTTTTTTCCTGTTCCACTCTGTAAGCTATTAGGAAATGAAAACATAACAATAATTTCCTAAAGCCACATGGAAAATGATACTTTTTAAAAATATTTGTATACTATTGTTTGTATAAACCATTTGATCTTAATCTTTTGTTTTAAAGCATTATCATTCTAATGTTTCAGATATGGTCCATGGTTTCAAAGAGGAAGTTATTTAAGCTAAATAAAAAAGCAAGAGTAATAATGCTGCTTTCAACTATTTAATGAGATCAGGCTAAGGTCTGTTAACATGTTTAATGTGTAAGTCAGAGCTGTACCACTGACACAACTAATTGGAAAAATAATTTTATTATTTATTTTATATAATATTTTGTACTTGAGTAATAGCTGTTTAAGAATTAAGAACATTATACATACATATAGAAATGTGTATTAATTGGTGTGATTTTTAAGAAAGACATCTCTTTTTTCGGAGACAAAAAACCCTAAGTCAGAGTTGGTCAACCTGAAACTTATGGGATGCATAGGTTCTCCATTTGTTGTTCCCAAGCTCACATGTTTTACCATTTTTACAATAGTTTCCCTCTGGGAGGCCTCTAATTTACACTTTTATACCCCTCCAACATTGGGACAGAATATTTAGCCTCACCCACTCTGCTGATGTCATAAAATCAAAGGACATTGATTCATGTAAATCCCCTCCCACAGATCACCCACCCCAAACTGCTCAGGAGAATATTTGTCCAAAATTTGCTACAGACCAAAGGACATGTTTACACATATATGTAACAAAAGAGTGGTTAGGTGAATCAGCATAAACCTGCTGATTCCAATTAATCCAAAATAGGCTTTAAAACACAAGCTGCACCAAATTGCCATTTCAAGGGATCCTGGGATACTGCAAATGAGATAAATGCAGGATTAATCCTAAGAGTCCAAAATGTTGTCATGTGGCTGGAAGGGTGTTCACCAGAACTTTGAAACTAGGTCATAAATATCTTTTGGGTAGTCCATTGCAATGTGACGGTCATAACACACAGGATTACCTATATTGTAACTCACTCTTTATGGGCTACCCTTGCTCTTGGTCCAAATGTTGCAACAATCTATGACCCAAATATCTGAGAGATTGCTGTTGATTGAAGATTATACTGCATACATTAAGAAACACAAGGAGTTACCTTCCTTTCATTTGTAGACAGGACTTCTTTATGGTAATGTCTCTACTCTGGAATATTCTGCCTTCTGAAATTTATGAAGAGCTTACTATAATTCCTGTTAAATACCCATTCAAAACTAATATTTCATCTACATATTTTAAAAGAATTACTGCATGATTTCTGTTTTACTTTTAGTCTCTCCTGTCCCTATTTTAAACAATTGTGCTATTTTAGATTATGTTCATAGTACTGCTTCTTTTGTTTTTTAATTACTGCATTGTAATGGTTTTGAATGAACTATAATTATTTATTTAATAAATTATAGTGATAGCTGCTTATGACTATTTTATATCAAATAAATGTATTGTGATACCTAAGAAGCATTTTGAAAGAGGGATAGTTAAAGCAGAATTATGAAAATTGGCATTTTTGTGGTTTTTCCTACACTGAAATAATTTCTATATAAACCATTTCTAATGTCTGAAATGTCTCCTAAAGGGATTAATTTAAATTACAATGCAAAATGACATATTTTAAATGAATGTTATTAGCGTCCACAAAAGCATCTCTGCTTTTCTTCCATTTTCTTTTACAATGAAGCAAGAAGCTAAGAATAAAGCTAATAGTAGTCCCAGCCACTAGCCTGAATTTTCCACATGAAACAATCTAGGGCCTCTATAAATCAAACTAGCTATGTCACTTGCAAGTAACCATATCACCAGCACCAGCTTTCTTGATATGTTGTGAATTTTCTCATCTGTGAAGACCTAAACTGAATCCATCTGAAATGTATATTCATTTCATAATTCAATTTAGAAATTTTTCTGATACTTTTGTTTTTAGCTATTGTCATATAGTATCTTAAGATCCTGGCTTGTAACACACTATTTATGGAGATAACACAATGTGTTCTGCTGAAACAAATACACCAATGGGCTTTCTATTAATTCCATGCAGACCTGAATCAGCCTGCATAAATGAAAGAAAAAAAGATTTGGGTTACTATCTGACTGCAATCGCTGCCTTATTTTTCTTATTATTGTTTCCATTTGATAAATTCCTTGCTAGAGTTATAATTTCATTTTTGCCTTACAGGATCAGTCAGAAAAAGCAAAAAAAAATCATACATAAATCACAAAATCCCGAACATTTCTAATGTTTGTTTTTCTTGTTGACAAATGGTAAACTGTAGTGATTAAAACATTGCATATTTGTGAAGAATCTTGAATAAATATATCAATTATATTTTGTACATAGTAACACACACACACATGCACACACATTAAAGAGATCATTGAAAACACAATAAGGAATCCTCTTCTCCCTGATATTCATTATGCAATATTTAGATAAGTTCAAACATGTGATTTCAGGTTAATTCAAATTAACTTGTCTGCAGTGCTAATTGTATAATAATATGTGTAGCATATTTTAATAACACAAGCCAAACTATGATGTATCCTAAGGTAATATAATATCCCAAAATAAAAGCACATCTGTCAGCTGAAAATCCCATGGAGAAAAATACACATACACATATGCACATATCAGCTGGCCAGGAAAGAACCTCACCATAAAATTATTAGATTTATTGAGATGGTCTAAAATATATATTATAATTGACTGAAATTGGGGAACAAATACATGGATCAATGGATTAAAATATATTTATTTTATGTAAAATTTGCAATAAAAAATAGAGCTTATCTAAAATACTAATTCATGAATAAAGTTGAACAAAGAGAAAGATTTTCAATTTGGTGGAATCAGTAATAGGATACTACATTAATTAATAATCTACTTGTAATAAGGTAACAACAGTGAAGACAAAGATATCCTAGAACGTGCAAAGATTTTAGAGAAAATGGGGAAGGAAGGAAGGAAGGAAGGAAAGAAGGAAGGAAGGAAGGAAGGAAGGAAGGAAGGAAGGAAGGAAGGAAGGAAGGAAGGAAGGAAGGAAGGAAGGAAGGAAGGAAGGATCATTCTTCCAGAGCATTTCAAGAGCTATAGTAAAAAAAAATGTTATAGATAAAACTCAGTAGAGGTCATCAGAGAGCCCATAAGTATTGCTGGAATGAACCACAAGCTGTACATCTTCACAATATATTAAATTAAAAGTCTACCATAATCAAAAGAAATAAAATGTTTTAAATATTACTGTGAAACACTTTTAAATTTTCCTTGAGCCAATATATTGCATAATTTGTAATTTAATCATAAGATGCAGAATAAAAAAGAGAAACTAATTTTTCTGAAGGTGTTCTGTTTCAGTAATAGCATCTACTACAGTTATTATTTTTAAATATTGTTTTTAAATATATACATGTCAGCAAGGTATCCTTGAAATGAAATGTTTAAAAAGGTATTTTTAAAATTAGCAGGAAATTTAAAAACCATTTAGTGGAAAGCCATCTAAATGTAAAGAATCTAATCTAAAAGATCAAATGTAAAGTTATGCCATCATGGGATAAATTGGATATCAAAGTTCTGCAATATATGAGAACAAAATTCACGATGAAAGACTGTCAAAGAAACATATGCTACACTTCCACAATGGATATGTAGACAAAATACCAGAAATCATAATAAAGCCTATAAAAAACACAGGTCACTCAACAAAAAAGAAAAAAAAACATAAAGTAGATAAACACATATTTTTATAAGCACAGGATTAAGTTAAAATTTTTAATATTTAATTAAGTAGTTTAAATAGCTAAATGTACTATGTTGTTTCATGCTAAAAGAAACTCAAATTTCAGATAGAGTCTCTTATTTGAAAGCACTTTTTTTTCTTTGTGTATCACAGCAACATCCAGTACTGGTTTCAACTGGTTTCAATCTATACAATTTGCCCCCAAGAGAGATAACTGCTTTAGTTCAGTTCCATAATTATTGATTTATATAATTTTTAAATGTATTTATTATGAAAGCATTGAAATACAAGAAATTTGTAAAAAGCAAATATTGGGATGCAAAGAAAGTAGATAAAAAAGGGGAGAAACAAGTTAATATCAAAAAAGAGACCATCAAATAAAAAAAAGCATAGTGAAAACAGAGAAAAATGGTTTCAATCTTTTTCTGTCCTTCCAGTTATATATCTTCAGCCCCAGACATAGTTTATATATATTAACTTTATATATGAAATATTGATATAAAGCAGCAATTGTTAGATTTTATTTAAGTCCTAAAATCTGTATTTCAGATATTGAATTCTGTTTTATGACTTAAAGGAATGTTTTTTGCTTGAACTTAGTTAAACCTCTCTAATGGGTAATATACCAAGGGTCTTCAAACTTGGCAAGTTTAAGACTTGTGGGCTTCAACTCCCAGAATTCCTGAGCAAACATGACTGGAGGGGGAATTTTGGGAGTTGAAGTCCACAAGTCTGAAAGCTGTCAGGTTTGAAGACCCCTGGTATATACTGTCAATTTTGCCATGGTGTTCTCCAATTTTAATCCCCCAGTTATTATACTGCAGGCAAAACAAACTTTGATGCAGATACATACTAAACAAAACTGTTCAGTTATTTGAATAAGGCAATATTCCAACAACATATACTTTTGTCTTGTTCAATTAGATGTATTTATCATGTGATGTTTGATCCAGGTTCCCTGCCTAGCAAATTTCCAATAATCCAATGAAACAAGTGATATTATTTCAGGTTAAGGGACATAATTCTGCCTCCCAAGTACATATGGCTCACAGGTTATTCTCCAAAATATACAGCTAATTCCTCCCAAATACACATGCACATCATTTTAGGCATCACAGCCAGATTCTGTAAATATGACATCAAAGCAGGATAAAGCAAAAGATTATTTTGTCTTTTGTATTATTTCTTAGGGAGACTGTCACATCTCAAGAGCATTTTTGGAGCCTGGATTAAGGGTAACCCAGTATGTATGTATGTATGTATGTATGTATGTATGTATGTATATATGTATATATGTAGCATTTTTTTTGTCTTGATTGGCTGGCAACATTGTGTTTCCTGTATTGGAGGCTTTTAGTGTGGCTTGTTTCCGAGTAAATGATAGCCGTCTGTTTACTCAAAACCAAGCCGCACTAAAAGCCTCCAATACAGGAAACACAATGTTGCCAGCCAATCAAGACTAAAAAATGCTACAAAACAGACAGAAGATAATTAGAAAGACGCAATCAACAGAACACAGCCACTCCAAGCCAGTAACATAGACCAAGACTCCCAACAATTCCAGATGAAGAAAAAAACCATTCTGGCACAGCAATAGGCCCCCCCAATATTAAAACTGGAACAACTGTAAAAGTCTGGGACTTCACAGACAAAAACAATACAGCAGCCTAATGATGCGCAGATGAAGATTCTGCTGAACCGTTGCTACAACTTTAAAGCACAAGTATATGACGTGGGGAAAAATACCCCGACAAAGCGATACCATCATGTAGTACCCGCCAAAACTTAAGAAACAGCAAATATATATATATATGGTGTGTGTGTGTTGTGTTGTGTGTGTGTGTGGTGTGTGAAGCAAAGGCATGAAGCCGAACAGTACCAGTCTTGAACATATCGAGTGTGTCTTTCCAAACGTTGGCAAATCTTCATGTTGACCGGGAAAAGACCCGCCCAAGACCTGCAATATATAATATACATGTACACAACATCAACATACAGAAGACAGATTAAATAGTAATACATGTAACAAAACATTAGATATATTAGCTGATTTTAAATATTACAAGGGGAAAAATGGTATGAAATCCAGAATAGAATTAATTTAAAACTTTTATGTGTTACAATTTTTTTTGGACATTTTTTTAAGCTCCAGTATAACTTTCTCAAACATATTTGCCCAGTAGTTGAACTGAAGCTCTACAGTATTTTCCTATTTAAGAAGGATTAAAGTTATTTGGGAGTCATTCTGATATCCATTCTAGTTTATTTATTTGGAGAGACCAATCTATCTTAAAGTGCATTCTGGGAAAGTCCCCATCCCACAATTCTCAGATAAAAGATCAAAAGTTGTAAAGAATCTGTACAACTTAAGCCATTAGAAATGTCTGAGCAAAATAATATCTGTTCCATTTAAGCTTTGTTAAAAACATGTTTACTGTGTTGTGGAGATTTTGAAGGTTCTGACTTTATTTCTATGAAGTTGTACTTTTCAAACACATGCACATACAAAAACATACACACACATCTGAGACAGACACAGGAAGCATAAGACACTGTTCATCTGTATTCTTGTGACTTTTCTCACTTGTGTATTATTTGAATTTATACTTCATGTTTCCCAGCCAATGCCAAAGTGTAAGATCTTATATTATTTATATCAGGTTTGATTTACATATGTTCTACCAGTTTTTCTGCTACTTTGATTTAGTGTGGTTTTCACAAAGGCCAGTGGACCACATCCAGAAGCAGACTTCACACCAAACAAAAATGTGTTTTACTGTGGAAAACTTTTCCCTTAGGAACTTTGCTTCTTTCACAGCTTTGATCCACAATGGAATCAATTGGGCCGCATTTTTGCAGTCTGCCGACCATTACAATTAGGAAAATCCTTTCACACTTTCCCTTACTGAACAGATAGATTTGCCAAACATATTCCTTTGTTACAAGTGAATAATTTTCTGGGAGATGAGGAATAGCCTTTCAAAGGCTCAAAAGTACTTATTTTGGTTCATTGGCTAGCCTTGCTTTTCCACATGTTCTAAGCCTGGTTTGTATTCCCAATGCACATTAAAGTCCCCAATTTTTTGGGAGTTTCTGAGTATTTAGTTTTATGAAGTATTGGACTAATTATTAGAAGCTGCATGGGAAAAGTAAATTGAAATCATGGAATAATTTCATTACAAAGTACAGAACTTTACAACAAGTACATTGTTTAGTTCCCCGGTATTAATCACAGAGGCATCCCATATGCTATTATGCACAAGACCTTACTTTCTGCCCAGAAAGGTTTTCCAACAAGTCTATAAGCACAGCTAAGCTGTCAGTAAAAACTCTATGATTAACTGTCAAATTTAAAAATTTGTACAAAAATGGCAAAGTAACACAATTCCAATAAAGCAAACTAAATTTTAAATAGTTTTAAAGTAGAAGTATCACCTCTACTTTATCCTTCCCTGAAATTATATATCCAAGTTTCATGCACAAAAGACCACAAGGAGATATTGGGCTGTAGTCAGGAAAGGGTTAACAATTTTATTATTCTGTGCTGTAACTATCCAGAACCAAAATTTTTCCACTTTGGCTTTATAGCAAGCTTCAATCATTGGGAAAAGTGAGAATACGCTGCAAAAGATGCAGATCATCCAATTAGTTTTTCTTCTAATTTAAGCTACAACCATTTTCAAAAATAACCCTGAAGGAAAATGGACCAAACAACAGGATATGAATCCATTTAGATGATTATACCTATATATTTTCTGATCACTTCTTGTCAGCGTTGAATATGATGTTTTTTGGTAGAGACAAGGAAGCACACTGATTGGCCCTCCAAGCCCATTCAAGCCCATTATTGTTTTCAATTTACAATAGCAAATAGGGACACTCTCACAAGAATCAAGTGCAGACTGGTATTACACCACTTTTGTGAATAGCCTTGTACACTCTGGCTAGTGAGTTAACCTTTAATACTTACTGATACATGTCTTCCCAACACAACTCTCTACTAAGAGGATGTCAGCCTGAGGAGCATTGATACGAACCAATTCGTACCCAAAGTAATCTCTTGTTTGCCTTGATCTGCAATAGAAATGAAGACAATCATGCACACGTTATAAAAAGTCAAGTCATAAACAAAAGAACTTTGAAATGGATAAATATGATTTAAAGGTTCCACTTTCTAACAACAAAGTTGTGAATCATTACTAACAAGAACCATCGAAACTCAAAATTAGAATATCATGCAAAAGTTAACTTTTTTTGGTAATGCACTTGAAAGGTGACCTTAATATATGAGAAATAGCTCATTACATGCAAGGCAAGAATATCGCTTGTGATGTGTCTATTGAGGTGATTATGGCTTACCGCTCATGAAAACCCAAATCCCAATCAGAAAATTAGATATTGTAAAAGATTCAATATTCTAGGCTCCAAAGGTGCTCCCACTCTAATCAGCCTTAATTTAAGCCATAATAAGCTGCAAGGGTTCTTGCATCCTTTAATGTCTCTCAGGTTCAGTAGGAAGCACAATCCATGGGAAAGACTGCTGACCTGACGTTGTGCCAGAAATATCATTTGCACTCCTCGATAAGGAGGGAAAGCTTCCAAAGGTAATTGCAATTGAAGTTGGATGTTCCCAAAGTGCTGTATCAAAGCACATGAATAGGAAAGTTATGTACGAAGGGAAAAAAGTGTGTAAGAAAAGGTGCAAAGCAGCAAGGGAATGACGCAGGCCTGGAGAGGGTAATGTCAGGAAGGCATTTCAAAAAGTGTTGGGGACGTTCACAAAGGAGTGGAACTGGGCTGGATTCAATGCATCAAGAGCCACCACGCACACAGACTGTCCTGGACATGAGCTCCAAGTGTCGGCATTCCTTTTGTCCAAGCCCTCCTGACAACAGAACACACTCAGAAGCATCTTTATCTGGGGCTAAGAACCATGACCTGGTCTGTTGCCCAGTGGTCCAAAGCTCTTTTCTGATGAGAGCAACATTTTGCACTTCTATTGGAACCAGGTGCCAAAGCTGGAGGCAGAATGGAGAGGCACCACTGCAAGATGCTTGAAGTCCGTGGTGAAGTTTTTCCACAGTCTTGTGTGATTTGGGGAGCCAGTCATCTGCTGGTGTTGGTCCACTGTGCTTCATTAAGTCCAGGGTCAACCAGCCCGCTACCAGGAGATTCTGGAGCACTTTCATGGTTCCTTCCGCAGACGAGCTTATGGGGATGCGACTTCATTTCCAGTAGGACTTGGCACCTGCCCACACCGCAAAAGCACCAAACCTGGTTCAATGACTGTGGGATACTGTGCTTGATTGGCAGCAAACTCGGCCTGACCTGAACCCCATGGAAATCTCTGGGGCATTGCCATAGAAAAGATGGGAGACATGAGCCAAGAGAAAGATGGGAGACATGAGACCGAACAATGCAGAAGAGCTGAAGGCCTCTATTGAAGCATCCTGGTCTTCTATAACACCTCAGCAGTGCCATAGGCTAATCCTTGTTTTATTGATTGCATGTAATAATCTAATCTGAGATTGTGGATTTGGGGTTTTCATGAGCTGTAAGCCATAATCACCTCAATTATAACATATCAAGGCTTGAACTATCTTGCTTTGCATGTAATGAGTCTATCTCATTTATTAGATTCACCTTTAAGTTGCATTACTGAAATAAATGAACTTTTGCATGATATTCTAATTTTTTGAGTTTCACCTGTAATATATTATTTATTGATACTAATTCACATGGAAAGCCAGTTTTCACAGCCAAGTTCATGCATTGTACTAAGCCATAATGTGCTCTGACTGGTTTTGGCTTAAATCAAAATCTCAATCCAACCACTGGGTTTTGTAACCACATATTATAATTCAATATAGCTGTTTGTAATCTAAGGCTTGTACACTCTGTGCTGCATTAAACTGGAAGAAATTCTGCATCAGTCTGATATATAAAGAACTGACTACATGTTTTAGTACTGCAATCAATCTACACACTAGATTTTGTAACTTTTTTTAAGCCTGTGAAGGATTTTAAAATATTTTAGAAGCTGATATTGACATCTGATATATACATAAAGGCAAGCCCAGTGTTCTCCATGAGTCTATGTTTTGAGGATGGATGTAAGCTTTCAATTTCTCCATCTGTGGCCACCCAGTGAGTTATCCCAGACTGGTTTTTGAAAGTTTGAAAGTTAAACTTTTAGCTACAAATGTTAAAGTGTGGTGAGTGCTAAGTATTTTACTAAATAACATATTGCTTGATGTGGAAAGAACAAGCAATCTACACATGCAGTTCAGAAGAATCAAGTAAATGTCTGTGTGTGTGTATGTGTGTGTGTGTCTAAATAAACTGAGTTAAGTATACCATTGAAATGCATCCACAATGTATCAAACAATCAGAGGCCATAATTAACAATATGGACACACACATAAATGCAAAAGTCATGACATAGGTCAAGCAAATCTATCAAATATTTATTTCACAGACATCCACCCTACTTTTTTTTTAAAAAAAGATCTTATTTTCAGAAAAAAAATATTGTACCATAAATCAGTGCAGTAGCTTTTCCCTTTAATTATTATAAAATAATTAAAGAAAAACTGAATTGAATACCTGATACAATAAATCATTTGAGAAAACAAGATCCAAAGAATATTTATTATAGGCTCCCCAAAGGTATTGATGGAGTGAGCAAAGTATGTGTTTTCTAAATAAAGACACAAACTTTAAAAATACCTTCTGTGTATTTGCATGGTCCTTCCTCCATTTTGGGAAAAAATATTCTGATTACCCCAGTATTGACATAAATAAGTGGCAAGTTGCGAGATGTGAGAATATGGGACCTCATAGGCTGGCCTGGAGATTTTATTTTCTCTTTTTGACTTTTTGGAAGATTTGTTTGAAAAATACTTGCAATTGCATTGAGGAAAGGAAAACAAAAAACAACATCAAATGCCTGAGCTGAAAGAAGAATTTCATGAAGAAAATGAGGAGAACTATCTGTAAAACTTTCAGATAATTTCTGCAAAGTTCTTCGTTCATTTCTTGAGATCAATTTGTGACGGACATTTTTTGTAACAGCTTTTGTGTAAGTCAAAGAGAGAAATCCATGCTGTTGATGAGAACCATCCAAAAGTTTTGCAGTTGCCTGTGCCGAGAAACAGAAATAACCAGAAATAAGAAATCTGCACGCATTACATAACAGTTATAAAACTGTTTCTGGTTTAATATTTTATTTTCTATTTCAAGTTCTCCACTTTCTTGGCAGAAGAATGTATTTCTGGGAATTTATGAAAATAATAAAATGCCCTGTCTCTTTGCAGACCTGACTGAAATTTGTTCATCTATAGAGGTGTTTTAAAATGCTTTTAACATAGTGCTTCTCAACCTTCACAACTTTAAGTCATGTAAATGTAAACTCCCAGAATTCTGGGAGTTGAAGTCTACACAACCTAAAGTTGCCAAAGTTGAGAAACATGATTTAGTTTCAGATATAGAGCATGGTAACTGATTGGTTCAGAGAAACAGAGGATGAGCCTTGGCAAACTTCAGGCTCTTGATCACTCCTTTATTTTCTTTATATTTGCATACAAATGCAGGATTTTTTTTTTATTATTAACTTTGATTAAATTGTAACCCTCAACTTAATAAAAAGTTAGGAATCAAGGATCCATTGTAATCATTTATCAAGATTTTAAATATCGCCATCCAGAGTCACCTTGTAGGGGAAATGGTTTTTGTTTCACCAATTAACTGAAAATCAACAATGGATGCTTCATGTAAAGGATACTAAGCCACAATTTTGTGTCACATCCGAATGAGACCAATCCAGATGCATATTGTATGTGTTTCAAAACTATGGCTTATACTGGTAGTCCTTACGTAACAAGTCTCCTATTAAGCAACCATTCGAAGTTGAAAAAATATCTCTATGACTAGCTCTCACATTTACAACTGCTATAGCGTCTCCATGGTCACATGACTGAGATTGTGTGCTTTGTGACCAGTAGATCTTTTTGACTATCTGAGTTTTCCATGATAATGGAAATGCCATTTGCACACTTTATTGCTGACTTCCAACAAAGCCAATGGAGGAACCAGCAGTAAAATCGCAGGACAATCGTATGTAATGTCTTACTAATCACTGCAGATGATTTGTTTAATAATCACAGCAGGACATAAGCCCACTGTGGTCATGTGATGCCTCACTTAAGAACTCTGTTGCTAAATAATGGAGTTGCCAGTCCCAATTGTGATCATTAAATGAGGACTACCTGTTATTTACTACTTCTATATTTGGAGAAATCCCTTCCTCCCTCCCTTCTTACCATGATTACTATGTTGTGAATAATATCTGAAATCAGGTTAAGATAGGAGATATATGCACTGTACATTATAGTTTTTGTATATATACTGTATTTAAGATTTTCTTTTTAATACTAACAAATTATTTAAATATTTAATTATATTTCACTTTACATAATCTTAACAAGTATTTTTGCATGGTGAAAATGGACTAAGGCAAATAGTAAATATTAGTAAATTAGCTTAATTCATGTTAGAACAAAATGATTGAATAGATATAAACAATAATTGTGCATGAACAATAATTGTACATTTTCCTGACAAGATAATAATTAAAAAACAGAACTTCCAGTAACACTTTTTAAAGACAAATTTATCTTATTGAATATATTAGCCACCACTGCCTATTCTTCATTACTGTCCATAGAGAAAATCTCAACATGGTGAAAACTTTGGACCTTCTCACTTTCTTCTCAGAGCAGAAAGAAAACAAGGTGAGATTGAGAATACAATGTGCTTATCTTATTGAGAAGTGTTCTGTTGCATATCAAAAACAAATGTACTCTAATAGAATCTTCTGCTCAACCTGATTTTATCTTCTGCTAAACCTAATCTTATTTATCAGATTTATAAAGCTATCTATAAACACTCTGGGTGTCTACAAGAATAATAAAAATAATGACCAAATAGACAGAATAATGGATATCCAAGAGAGTAACAAAGTTTCCAAACCTAGCATGCACAGCTCAATAAAAAGCCTGCTACCCATTTCACCCAAGGACTGGGGAACATATTTAAAAGACTGTTTTCACAAGGCCCCAACAGAGTCTGTGGAGGATCTTGTTCCAAAGGAAAGGCAATAAGACAAAAAAGTCCATTTATTGGGTACTGGTGATACTGTTTAATTAATGGGACACAGAGCATATTTCTGTCCAGTTGAAGAAACTGCCAGAGACAGTTGACTACATCAGTGGGGGGAAAATGCTCTATACGTAAAAAAATTAATATCTTGATTAATTATCATGCAGTTACATCACAATCAAAATAGATCTTGGGTTTATACATACAAACTAAATAATATTCTGTTCATTAGCTGAACTGGGCTTTATTCCATGGAAATTTAAACCATAAATTTCCCATGAAGGTCAGTCTTTAAGATGACATAAAGTACTTTAAAAATTTTTTTGTTGCAATACACTTAAAGAACTACTCCTTGGGAAATTATTTGAATTTTCAGTAATGTGTTAGGGAGATGAAAATGAAGAAAATTGGGCAATTGAATTTGTTTTTTTTCCCACACTCAAAAAATAAAAAATCTATATACAGAAGATAAAAATGTGTGTCCTATACTGCATGAGATTTCTCCATGGAAAGTAACAAGTGAATTTATATATAAGGCCATCTTAAACATATTAATTTTTGTCAAGTATAAAAATGAGAGGGCAGCTAGAATAACAAAACAATGGTACAGTTGACTTTAAAAAAATATTCTAGCAGTCACTAAAATATATTTACAGCAATATAGAATATATATGAGATAGAGAAAGAAATGGAAATTTCAGGTCCCTTTATTAGCAAAGATTTTTTTCAGGGTCCCTTTATTAGCAAAGATTTTTTTTATCCTAGAGTGGCTTCCATTTCCTCCTATATCTACATATTTCCCCTTTCCCTTTCTTCCATTGGTAACCCATTAAGCTTTCAATTCTAAAGTGTGTTAAAACTGATCTCACTCACAAATCTTGGAAGTTTTTAGTTACTTTGAACAAAAGTTAGCATTATCCTACTGTGGCTTTTGGGTTTTGGCAGTGAGTTTGCTCTAAGTTTGCAAAAAATTATCTCAAATATTTTAATAGGCACTCAGTAATTTTGCTAACAGCCATGGAGCAGCAAAACACTTAAACTTATCCTGTAGCTATTAACTTGTACAGCTGTAGCTTCTTAAATGGCCAAATATAAGCATCATTCTTCACATAATTAAATTCAAATCCATAAGTTGTGAAGATAAATATTCTTCCTTTGCTACTCTAGCCAACTTACTTTGCATGTGAAAACACTAGCCAGAATACCACTGGGAAACAAAACATATTTTTTAAACATTAAAAAACAAAAATACGACTTTGACTAATGGGTTTTTAGACGAACAGCTTTCTGCCTTCACCATCACCTCTCTGAAATATTGTTTGTTAGTGGAAGTTCTGTAACATACATATTGCACTGATTTCTTACAGAAGGAAAGAAGCCAGAGAAGTTACTGAAAGGGTCCTGCTTGCTGACCGGTCGAACCAGCAATGTACGTCTGTTCAGCTTGTCAGTACAGGAAAGGAAGACACCTCCACATTTCCCCAGAGACCAAGAATCGTCCCCAAAGCTTGAGGTGATATAGATAAAAAAAAGCAGAAAAACAAACACTGAGCCTTGGGGGGGAGGATGGGGGAAGAAAACCTCATTAAAAAAATCAGCCAAATTCTGAAGTCTGAGTTTTCCTTGTGAGTCTTTCACTTCCAATATCACAGATCAAATGATTTTTTTTTAAAAAAAGAGAAATCATAAAATCGAAAAAGACGTCACTGTTTCATTATTTGGAAGCAACAGCTCAGCAGAACAGCAGTAGCAACAACAAAAATCAGGGTTCAAAAGTAGAACATGGCTATTCAGGAATAATGTCCCTTGATTTGCTTTTCAATTATGAACGAAAGAAGTTTTATCAAAATGGAAGATGGATTAAAAGAGCTACAGAACTTGAAAAGAAACAAAACTCAATTTTTCCCATCCACCTCTGCAAGAGCAAATTAACATCGTGATGACTTTCATCATAATTGTTGCAATCATTCTTCTTGTAATGAAAATAAAGTCAAATTTAGATTTTAGAGAAATTATTTGGTTAAATGTATTATTCCACAACATAAAAAGCTCACCACAAGCTTTTCTTTGCATTGTAGAAATATCCCTTCAAAATGTCCAGATTGCCAGCCTTCTCCTGGTCTGGAAAACATAATGTTCACCTTATCTATTCTAAGTATCTGTTCAGAATTCAAACATTTCAACTACATAAAAACATATACTTTTTATTTAGTTATTAATAGATTCAATTTCTATAGCCACCCATCTTGCACGAACAATTCCAAGCCTTAATCAGGAGGGGAGAAAGCTTCAACATAATCATAAATAACAATGCACAACAAAAATGAAAATAAATAAATTTTAAAATACAGCTTTAATTCAATTTTACAAGCTGGGTTACCTATACAGGTAATCCTCAACCACAATTGAGCCCAACATTCCTGTTGATAAGCAAGACAATTGTCAAATGACTTTTGCCACATTTTAGAACCTTTCTTGCCACAGTTGTTAAGTGAATCACTGCAATTGCTTAATTAATGATATAGCTTAAGTGAATCTGGCTTCCTTATTTCTTTGCTTGTCAGAAGATCACAAAAGGTGATCACACGACCCTGGGACATTGCAACTGACATACATATGAACCAGTGGCCAGGTATCTGAATTTTAATCATGTGACCATGGGGATGCTGCAACAGTGTGGAAAACAGTCATAAGCCACTTTTTTTCAGTGGTGTTGTAACTTTGAACAGTCACTAAATGAATGGTTGAGGACTACCTGTATAACTGCACTAATATTAAAACAATTATACAAGGTTAATTTCAACATTGTGTATTAGATCAATAAACTGTTGCAATTCAACTGTTATAGATGATATATAAAACAAGTAAAAATTTCAAAAAAGAATAATATGGAGGAAACAAAATGAAACAATAAAACAACAATATTTGGTGCAACTTATTGCAGCTGTTTACTTCTAAAGGCCTTCCAAAAAAGCCAGGTCTCAGAAGTTTGTGGGAACAGGAAACCATTCTTAAAAGGCCCATCTTTGTAACTCCTCTTTTAGTATTGCATGACAGGAAGAAGTCATCAATAGATATTATTCAGGCAAGCAGTTCAGGCAAGCAGAAGTTAGTTGGTCAATAAACTAGTCAAACCGCAATTCATGGAATGAGTTATTGGTGATGTGATGACCAGCACCTTGAATTACATTGGGAACAAGCAAACAACTATTGCAACTCCCACAGCAATACTATGGTTATCCTGTGGGCAAAGGGTAGGTACATCTTCCACCAGCAGAAGTTTCCAGGTTGACTTCAAGTTAACATCATATAGAACACATTTCAGAAAGCCAATAAAGATTTGCATAACTTCTTTTCAATATTTAATATTCTATAAAATTTACAAACTGGGAGAAATGTAAAATAAATGTCTAATATCTACGACGTAGACATGTTTAAAAGGGCATCTGAGAAGAAAGTAAACTATATAAATGTGCCTCTTACAAATCTTAATTGTATGACAAATTAATAGTAGGATAGCTGATTCTCAAATAATCATCTCTTAAATCTTTGACTAATAGAATGGAAACAGTCACAAAATATGGGACATCTCTCAATATGCATTCCTAGAGCATAATTTCAGAGGAAAAATATAGTAACCTAATAGTGGATTAAAAAAAAAAATCGTAGGGACAGCTTGGAGTGCAGAAAGAAAAAGCAGAAGGAAACTAAAGTTATTTTGACTAAAGTTACTCCACATTCAAAACAATGTCCATATTGTATACTGTATAAAGATGCAATTTGGGAAAATATATCATGCTAAAAACAAATACAACTTAATTAAAAATATGGATTAACTAGTGTAGTCCTGTATTAAAGAATAGAATGCATAGAATGCTGCAACTTTGCAGCAGCGAATGGAGGTATTCTAGCTGTTAAATAAAGATAATACAAGCAATTCTGAGGAACATGTAAAAAGAGTAGTCAGCCAGTAGTCTAAATTTTGGGAAACATGGGGAGCAGAAAAGACCAGTTTCAGAAACAGCAGCACAGTGAGGGAACAACAGACATTGTTTCCAGGATCTGTTTTCTGCCCAAAAGGTTTATGCAGATATTATTTTAAAAATCTACTCATACTCAGATTCTGCTTGTTGCCTTTTAAGAGAAAATAATCAACCAAGGAGAAATGGCAAACTTCTAAATAAGATTTTATTGAATTTAGCTTTGCAATCTTGAATTAGCTTTGTAATCTCTTATTGGCAGTAATTTATTGACAATAATGTCTTGTGGGTATCTTCAGCATTAGGTATCTAACTCCTGTCCAAGAAACAATGTTCATATCTAATATTTCAAATCAGAGATCACATATAGATTTTATTCTCATCAATTCCTGGGATTGATTGGGATTCTCAATATGCCTGTAAACACATAAATTATTTTCTTGCATTGATAAATGCTTCAGAGAAAGTTAATCTGTATCAGAAATTCTGAGTAAATTCAACATTGTTTTCTTCCATTGACATATTTTTTAGTAATAATTTACTTGTTCAGTTACCTAACATTAGATCTTCTAGTGACTGCTCTACCGGTAATATTGGAAGATGGAGAATGTAATATTTGAAAAACATACAATAGGTGCATTTTATAATTGCACAGAACAAGGTAGAGGCATAGAGATGGGTTATGCATTATTTTACAGGTAGCAAATCAAGCAAATCAGCCTTTTTAATACACATATATTACACTCTGACAATCAGGTTGACAATCACTTTGAGAATGTCAAAGTGTTTAGGAATTTAGCTGCACTCCAAAAACTTTGAGATGGTTTTTCCAAAACAGTGAACAAAAATGATGAGACATTCATAAAACCCATGAAGTCTGAAGACATTTAAAGAACTGTTCTTTGATTTCATTAGTTGCAATGGGATAATTAATTCACAATAATGCATAGCAAGGCCAAAATGTGATAAGTTGAAGAGTATTATTATATTAGTGTATATTTGAATGTTTAGAAGCTCTATAATTAAATCCCTACAAATTATTTCTCTCAGATGCTTGGCTGGGTCCAGACATGATAAGATTAATTGATTTCTCAGCCCTTCTTCACATTGGGCATGCCTCAATGTTGTCCAAAATCTCAATCATAACGCAAGACCACCAACAATCATACGAAAGGTGGGAGTATTTGGCATAACCCAGAATGGTCTTCTATTTGATTAGTGAACAATGTATTTTGTTCCATGGTGTATGTATTTTTTTAATTTACATCTTGTGTTTTTCCAGGAGCTTAAGTCTGCTTACATGGGGGCTTCCTTTCCTTTTATCAACACCTGATGATATGGAAATTTAAATGAACCACCAGTGCAGATAGTTTTTTTTCCTAAAAATTGGGTGACATATCTAACTCCAGTTCAGATAAGGTACAATAAGATAGAATTTGTAGCATGGAATTAAATGAATAGTATAGTCACAGATGGTGTACAGGCAGATGATTTGTTTCTTCTTCATGAAAACCATCCTGGAGAAATTGACATTTTGCCCACATATAACTCAGGTTCTTCTGATGTTGCAACAGCAGCACCAGCCTCCAACAGCTGCAAATACCCTTGATATTTCCTGGAGAAATATTCTGCTTTTCTGTAAGAACATTGCATTTCATTGAATCTTTCATAGTGAACTTAATGCCACAGGGAACAGCTACTACACTGAATTGGTTCCAATTATTGGAAATAATCATAGAAACAGAAGGAATATCAGATGTATATATCCAGACAGAAATGAATTTTCCAGGGCAATTCCATGTTTGGGAAACACAAAATTTATAAAACTACTAGAAGAAATGTAATCAGGCAATGTCTCATTGGATATTTAGGAGCACAATTAGTTTTCTCTTCAAACTGATTACTTTTTTGGTCCTGGAGTAATTTGTTCCCAGTTGAAAAGCATCTTTTTTTCGAAGATATTCACAGTAAATGTCCAGCCTGCTTTTCCCCCCCAGAAAGCTAAAGTATAGCCTTTTCTGCTGTGAAGGTACCATACTATTTACAAAGAGTACGCTACTATTGCTTCTCATCATTCCTTATCACCCATCCCCTCCCACTTGTGATTGTAGGACTGTAACTTTGTTGCTTGTATCCGTACGATTTATATTGACTATTTCCTAGTATGATTTGATTGTTGATTGTACCCTATGACTATCATTAAATGCTGTACATTATGATTCTTGATTCTTAATGAATGTACCTTTNGTTCCGTTCTGTTTCTATTCTATTCTATTCTATTCTATTCTATTCTATTCTATTCTAATGGACTCATGGCACTTCTATATTTGTTATGCCAGTATTGACTGTATTAAATTTATGTATTAATTTGTTTTTAACCCATTGATCTTAAACATATGCCAGGAGGCAAACACATTCAACACATTCAAACACATCCAACATCTTTTTTGAGACTAAAACTTGATTGGTTTATGAGATAGCCTATTCCAGGTAAAGTCTTATACAGTTAACCAGAGGTTGCTGAACTAAGCAGTTAAATGTCTCTACTTTCTAATTTCCTTAAATCTCTCCTACAAAGTAGTGGGATTTACTCCAACAGATACGGACTTGCTAATTAACCAAAAGGCCTTAAGAGAATTGATGAAAAAATGCACTTGCACATAGGCATCCTTCATCCTACAGCTGCATAGATAGTGTAGTGAGCTGGAATTTTGGGGAACTTCTCAGCATTTTGGACAAATTTTACAGGTGAGGCAAATTTTCACTCAGGTAATTCAGGCTGACTCAATTCCAATCTATTTAATTATCCTTGCATAACTTTTATAACAGCTACTTGAACAAGCTGATCATCTGAGTTTCTTGCAACAATACTTCAATTTCAAGTCAGTTTCATGTATGTCCAAGAATGTCCAGCATAGTGACAAACTTAGGTCAATGATTCAAAAGATACATACACTGAATAGAAAAGAAGTAGATTCATTCATTTCCAGTTCAGGATTGAATGCAACAGAAGCAATGCAAACTATTCAGAGAAGCAAGCATAAAAAGAAACCAGTAAACAGACAAAAGTTCCGACATTCAGATGAGTAGCAAAATTCAGAATGTCTGGATAAAAGTATTTGAGCAGTGACTATGGCTCTCCAGTGGAGGATCATAATACTTATTCTTGCTGATGTTCACCAGGAATCAGTATTCCTTCATTTAGTCAAGCTCTCCAGTTGCTCCGAGTCCCTTTACCTTCAGTTCCTCCTGTTAGACCAATCAGATTCTACTTGCTAACTATTTATTTTGCTAACTATTGCTCTATTGTTTGTATAATTCACCACAATATTTTTTCAAGTATATGTTTTCTCCACTACTTACTTATTTTAGTTAAAATACTCTATTTAGTTGATTATCCATACATATGCATTATGCTTGTTTTTACTTTTATTGAGTACTGATTCATATTTTATTATGTATGTGTAATTAATGTTAGATTCACAGTTTAAAACTGGTGAAAGTATAATAATTCAAAACCTAATCAAGAACTAAGAATATTTAAGATAGTGTCTAAGAATACAGGCAGTTCCAAGTAGGGTGGGGTTGTTTGTTTGTTTGTTTGGTAAAATTAGGTGTTCAGGTCTAATAAATTCAACATTTCTAATCCAAGTCCTTTAGTTATTGCTCTGAGACTTCCAATCACGATTAGTATAACAATGGATTTTTTTCCCAACTTTGATCCACAAGTCCTGGTATTTCATAAACTTTTCCAATTGTTTTTCCTCAGTTTGGAATAGTAGCATCAGTGAACCAGACTTTCTTCTCAATAACTGTTACATAAGCCATGTTATGAATACAGTTATTTTATCATCAATTCCTAGAGCCAACTTTAATTAATGTAGATAAATAGATATTGTAGTTGGCTTTTCTTTTACTCTTTGGACTTTAAATAATAATAATTCTTTTATACACAGAAAATCCTCGACCTACATTGAGAATTGGGATTGGAACTTCCATTGCTAATTGATAAAGTCATTAAATGAGTCACTCCTAATTACCTTCCTGTCATTATAACTAAGCAAATAATTATAGTTGTTAAATGAATCTGGCATCCATTTTTGACTTTGTCTGTCAGAAGCCCCCTGGGAAAATCACAAATGGCAATCACCTGATCCTGGGACACTGCATCATAAATACATGCCGGTTGCTAAGCACCTGAATTTTGATCATTTGACCATGGGGGTGCTGCAATGGTTGTAACTACAAGGACCAGTTATACATCACTGTTTTTCAGCACCATCATAATTTTAAATGAGGCTAATCCAAATGGTAGTTCATATATTTTCATATTGCTGATTAGAAAATGTTTGCTTTACTAAACAACTGTAATCTTTGCTATTTCTTATGTATAAAATACATTTCAGTAACATAGCACTATTACTGTCTGACACTTTTAATCTGAGCAACAAATCTGAGCAACAAATTATTCAAAAATTAGAGTTTTTTTCATGGAACATAATCTTATGAATGTTACACCACTATGGTATCAAATTTCTGCAATTTAAGCTCATACAAATCCTACACAAAAGGAAAGATATTTCTCTTTTCTATCATGAGATTAAAATTTCATTTCATTTTTTAATGATAAATTAGCTACCTTTATTAAGAATGTTAAAAATGTTTAATAAAGAAGAAAGAAGGAAAAGAAAGTATATGGTGAACAACAAAAGATTATGACAGAAAAAGTAAACAGCTTAGTAAGGAATGTATCTATCTAACAGGACAATCCTTTGCAGGGATGGATGCAAATATTTTTACTACCAGTTCTGTGGGTTTGGCTAGGTGGGAATAGCTAGGTAGGCATGGCCATGTGACTGGGTGGGCATGGCTTTTTCTTTTCTTTTTCTTTTTTTTTTGCAGCACCCCCCCCTGGTATTGGGTCTCCTGGGCCTCAGAGAAGCTTCCTGGGTGGGGTGTTTTTGCTCCCAGAAAGCTTCCCTGAGTCCCAGGAGGCAAAAAAAATGGAGCACAGAGGAGGAGCGCAGCACAAAGAGTGTGGTTACTAAGTAAAAAATCACATGAGCATCATGTGACTGTGATTGCAATTTCACTTCCATGTTTTCCATTAATTCTGCTTTTTGGAAACTGGTTGTAAAATTCACAAACGGCAATCATGTGACCATGGGATGCTGCAATGCCTGTTAGTGCTAGGTTTTGTTGCAAAGCCTTTTTTCAGTCCAAACTCTTGTAACTTTGAATGGTGACTAAATGAGGCAGTCGGTAAGTGAGGACTATCTGTAAAAGAAGCTGTTTCTTAGTTGTACTCCTTGATGAGGAGAAACTGCCAATGGCAAAAGGCTTGTTCTAGGCTAAGCATTTAGTCTAGCTTAATATATAATTAAGAGCTGTAAACAGTGAAACTTTACATACAATATGCCAACTCTCTGGTGCCAACTAACTGCCATCTGGATTTTTATAACCAAGACTTGGCTTAAGAGGTTGCAAAATTTGTCTTATCAACAACTTCATTTAAGATGTTAGTGAGACACAATATAAATGAACTTCCAATTACAACCAATATTGTAATATTGATACCTAGAATTATAACATAGCAATATAATTTCAAATACGTAACCTCAGCCTTTCAGATTAATAACTATTACCACTAAAACAATATAGATGTTTCTATATAAATACTAATATAAAATGAACATAAAATTCTTACCTATTTCTGTAGTGGTCAATGTTGAAACTTTCTATTTTACACTTTACTTTAGTGTAGACATCTTGTACATCTACTGAGGCACTGAGATCTTCTAACTCACCAACCACACATATCTCTGCAGTATTCAATAAAATTAGCCAGTTCACCAATAAATCACATAATTATTTTATAGAAATGGAGAAGAAAATAGTTTGCCTTAATTTCAAACCAATATTATTAAAATAAATCTTAAATAAATAATAATTTATTTAATAAGAAATAAGAAATGTGTATGAAAAGCTCACATACAATTTGGTTTCCCCTACTCTTAACTTTATCTAGCTTAGTATACAGGTATTATATTCATAAAGGGAGGGATAGGGGCCAGATTCTGTTCCACAAACAAAGCCATGGACCTGACTAAAGCTATATACATTCAAGTACATATTGCTAAATGACAGTATGCATATATCTACTACTATCCATCTAGTTATATATTTACTAACTGCTATTATATAACTTATCCCTTTCAATAGACAGATCAATCCTAAAGCAGCCATTAAAATGAGTACACAGTGCACATAATCACTTGCTCTACAACCATATTTAAGATTCTGCTGACTGGGATCAGATGGGTAGAAGGACATCAATTATAGCTTCACTGTTGATAAGGCATAATTGTTCTATTCATCTCACTGTGTAATACAAGGCTGGAAAACCACTGGCTGTGGTCTTATGCAGCATGACTTTTATAGTCCTCAGATCCAGCCACAAATATCATTTGTCTGGTGTTAAAATGGAGACATTGAACAGATTTGATCTCTCTTCTTTCCTCAAACATGGAAAAACAATATGTTAAGCCTCCATTGGGGCAGCATATTTAACCAAATGTATAAGACAAATGTGTAAGACAAGTTCTGTTCCATGATGCTTTTGCTTTTTAATCTGAAATGTAATACCTGTGCCATTGTTTTCTGGATCTGGTGCAAATAACTTTACAGTAAGCTTCGGCAACATCCACTGCATCCATAAACTCACACGTCCGCTTGAGATGCCAATATTGCTTGTTGTTTGCTCTAAGGTAACAGAGTCTGAGAATGGAGAATCATCACCCCCTTGGAGGGATTCACCCTGAGATAGAAAGAGAGAGAGAAAAAAAAAGACGGGGGTGGGAAATGAAAGAATTAAAAAAATTAAATTTAAAATATCAACCATTCCTATTCATCTTAATAAAAAAGTATATTTGAAAAAAAAATTCTGACATAGAAATTGTACATGTAAATAAAATACTTTATAAGATATGGCTTATTAAGTAAGGTCTGTAAAGTGAGGAAAGACTCTGATGTACATTGTTATGAACAATTTCTTCTTCTGTCTGCCCACAAAAATGTGCTGTTTCTAAACTGGTACCATTCTACAGTGATAACCAGAACCTAGGACATAAAATACTCCTATACATTTTTCGTAAATTACGTTACTTCTTTCATACATATTGAAGACCCTATTGCTGAGAATACTCTGATACTGTGATGACCAGTCGTCTCTCAAAATAACCCCAAACCCTAAACATATATTAAAGCCTGGTAAAGCCTTCAACTTAACTTCACTGTTTTACTAGGCACAGTTTAAAGTCACAAAACCAAAAACCAAACGGCCAATGATGTTGAGAGTTCTGAAGCAAGCCGAGATAACTAAATTATAAAGCTCCAGGAAATAATAACCGAGAAGAAAGTTCATGGGAAGAAAACACGTACAAGCATTAAGCCTTCTTCAAGAGTGACACTTACTTGAACTTCATACAATCGTTCTAACTCGACGCAGTTGCCAAACTTATGTACATAGCTCCCAACCCTGCAAAGGCCACGAGGAGGATGTCATGATTAATCTCCTTTTCTGAGTAGACCTGCTTTTCCCTGATACCTCTCCTCCCTGCCATTGAGCCTAGGATGGATAGGGGATGGGCCTCGATCCCTCTTGATCTGGACTGCTTCAGCTGACCTTGCCCTTCTCCAGCCTCCTCCTACCACCTCTGGAACACAACTCCCACTCCCTGTTGGTTGTTACCTCCCCTTCCTCAGGATGTCCCAGACCTCAACCAGAGGGCCATGACACAATCCCCACCCCACAGGGCCCCTCGACAAGCGTCGTGCTGGCTCGCGTGATCCAGAGTACCACCGAGCCACGTGTGAATTGGAGGAAACTGCACAGTTGTCAGATACAGCTCCGTGGAATCCCAAACCAAGGAGCATGAAACAGTCTATCGTGGCATTGACATGCAGCGTCCGAACTTCCCTCTGGTCCATTAACCTTTCGCATGCTTCGTCAAAATACTGAAATCAGCCCTGAACAACTGCGCATGAATCTCCCGATACTATCCACTTAGTTATTCTTACTCCTCTCCCAGAGGCTCTACTGTGGCCAGGCTGCTGATGTGAGCCGGTCATACGGAACTGATCGTGCCGACGAGGCAGCAGCGACTATACAGGGAAGCAATGAAAAAACAAGGATGGATACTGCAATGGTCTGGCTTGGCTGCAGAGAAGATAAGCCACACGGATTGCTCATCACCGCTGTGGAACCAAGAAAAGGTCCAAGTAATGGTGATTGACCTTTTTTCGATGGTCGTTGTCATTGGTAAATATTGCAGCTAGAGAGTCCAAACCTGATCGCTGACTGCTAAAGGTGGAGCGTCGCAAGTAGATGTCAATCTGCCAAACCCATTTATAGTCTTCCTTGGGCTCTCCTCTGAGTCTGACTCGCAGCACACATAGTGTGTGCCATGGCTTTTTTAACTCTTGCAAAACTGTATTCCCACTGTCAGAACTGGGGAATCCAGACTGGGGCTAAAGGGAAAAGTTATGCAATGGAAGCCATAGTTAGCAAGAAAGGTGGACAATTGGATGGCATGTTGCACGTTATCTGTTTATAAAGCGAACGTGCTGCCACTGGTAAGCACCTCCTCACCCCAATTGTCTTGTTGCAGCTACTGTTATTCGAAACAGCCAGAGTACTGCCTTCCAAAATAGCATTAACCTTCTCTCTGTCCCCACATCTAGTTTCGGACACGACGGTGATGAGCAGATGACAGACATTGCCTGACCTGCAGTTTTGCGAAGTAGGTCTGTCAGAAGTGCTGCCGTAAATTGTACCCCCCAATCTAATCCATGCGGTCTGTGTAACCCAATGCAGACCGGCAAAATATTGCGTAGAGAATAAACAATTGAGCCATTATGTTGGCCGATAGAATGACCCGCCACATGTGAATAAAGGTGGGCCAGTTTTAGTCAACATATCCACCACCACCAAAATGGTGTGCCACCTTCAGTGGTGGGTAACTTAACGTATGAAATCCAATGAAGACTGCACCCCCCACACAGTCATTTTGGCAAGTGGGCAAGGGCTGCAAGAGACCAGGGGCCGCACCACGGAGCATGCCTTGGCGACAGATTCCAAGGATTGCCACACATTATCCGACATATTCATGTTTAAGTCTTGGCCAAAATGTCCTAGAGATGAGGTGCAGTGTTTAAATACACCCCAAGTGGTGTCCTGCCACCAGGGACTTATCATTCGACATTGATGTATAGGGATAAGGCCACGAAGAGGGAAACCCCAGGCCACATTAAAATGGTGATCATTGGAACCGCACAGGTCCCCAATATACGCCCAAAGGAGTCTCTATGTCTCGCCAATTCTCATCCCCAATTCTCGACATCGAGCTGTCACAAATGGCGTCCTAGCCGCTTGCGCCTCCTCAATCCTCCACTCGAAGGTCGCACGGTCCTCGCGTGGCCGCAAACTGCGCGTTTCTCATACTTCGGGGCAAGACCGTGGCTCTGTCACGCCAACCACCTTTCTCTTCAGCTTGTCCCTCAGCCACGTGCGCTCACAACGGATATCACTGTCTGGCGGCAAGATTTTTATCCTCCCTATGGTGTAATCGCGGCTTCCGAGATAGGGCGTCAGCATGTTGATCTCCCTCCATTCTGTACATAGGTCACTCGGAAATTCAAATCAAGCAAAGAATAAGGACAATCTCACACTTGACACTGGGTTCAATGTCCGAACTTGTACGTAGGTCAATCTCAGCTGTATCTGACACGCGTTTCCGAACGCCATTGAGACCACTCGGCACTATATCTTCATCATGTATTCAGCCCAAGACGCTCTGCGCACGCACACACCAAAACGTGCTCGTCTCTGCAAAAATTGCCTTTGATGATCCTGTTCCGAACCCTCAATTTGTGATGTAGCCCCTCCAGGTTGGTGCCGCCATGTCTCAAAAGTGATCCTTAACTGCCCAACAGCTCCTTTGCCTCCCAAATCGTACAGTTTCGCTCTGCGTGATTGTACAACCTGTCCCCGTCTTAACGAATAATATAGAGCATGGAAACCAAGGGTGCCTGCAGGCACGCATTTAGCGCCTGTCAGGCAGCACCGCACCTTATCAACAGCCGCACATCAGGAAGCATTCTGTTTCCATACACAAATGACTCCCGGCCTAGATCACGGGTTTGAGGATTAGACTAAGAAGCAAAGGCGACTTTGAATGGCCTCGAAAGGCTGCCTGCTCCTCAGGCACCAATCGGAACTTCTCCCCTCTTGAGCCACATTGAAAGGCGATAGCACATAAACAGGCAGCCAAAGCAGCGGCTGACTCAACCATGCTGCGATAGTAGTTCACAAACCCCAACACGTCGTTGGCACATCCTTAACTCGCTGCTGTGAGAGTTCCCACTCCTGCAACGAATTGAATTTTTCCAGCGTTTATTTCACCCCAGCAGGTAAATACGATTCCCAAGAGTCAATCATTGGTGTGTGCAAACTGACAGTTCTCATGTTTAGCAAACAGGTGTCTATTCACACAAACATTGCAACACTAGCCGCACATGCTGCCAAATCGTCCTGCAGGAAGTCTGAGTAAATCAAAATGCCAACCCACTGCGTGCAATTAAATGACACGCGAATTGATCCGAACAACACTCACAGAACAACACATGGGCCATGAAATCATTGAATACAAGCTGGGCATTGGGTAATGCAAAAGGAATTCACAGCC